>OX421497.1:39226220-39473720 GCA_949126835.1 Anisus vortex | reverse complement strand
GTCTATAGTAATGTAGAAATACAGAATACCAGTTGTCTTAACAAAGATAATAAAAACTAAGATAATAAAATTACATGAACATGTTGTTTTTTTAAATTGCCATTTGCGGAAACGGTATTGACAAGAAGATGCATTTTAAAATATATATATTTTTCTTTTATGTCCATATTTCTCGTAATAGGCTTTTTGGAATGGATATGTTAATACTTCCTATTTATCATAATATTTTGTTTCAGTGCAGTGGCCTAATTTCTCCGCACTATATTTTCCAAAATGAAAGCTTTTTTTTATATGGCCTATTTTATTTCATATAATGTAAATCGATTTGATTTAATTTTGCTAGTGTTATATTTCTGGAATGCATTATGCTCTGACCTACTTCCGTCGCCCCTTTCATTTCTGTATTTTGAAATGACCTGTTTTACATCACATCGTTAAATTTCTGGAAATGCCAACTGTTGTGATGACCTACATTCCTCTCCAATCGAAACATGGAATAAACACAATGATCTGACCTAATTATATGACCTAGTTTGTTTTTGTATCTTCTCAGGTGAGAAACAGATCAACGACGAAGGCGTCCTCCACTCTGGATCCCATTACTTCCCGTTCGAGTTCGTCCTACCCCTGAGGCTGCCTTCCTCCTTCAAGGGCAAACACGGCCGCCTGAGGTACTACGTGCGCATGTCCGTCTACTCGCAGGGCGTGTTCCCGCAGTCCGGACCCCATACGGAAAGAACCAGCAAATTTGCCGTCATCGGATCCCTGGATCTAAACAACGAGCCGGACGCTTCGGTAAGTCGATACACGCCCACACGCCCCACAACCCCCGGGGCCCCCACCGCCCCCTTACGATTGCCCGAGAGAGGAAATGGATCTAGTTGTTGTTTGGTGTGCGTTCAAGTAAATTGTCGAAATTCTTGCGCTGTCTGAATCCGCGCTTTAAGAAAACATAAACACATCACATTGAGAATGTGAGTGAGACAGAGAGAGAGAGAGTTTGTATCATTTACAGGCCTACTTAAATGGACTATTGGGCTTTAAGAATAAGGGCAACTTTTAAAAATCCTTTTTCAGAGCTCTATTTGGGGTCTGGTGGCGAAAGCGCGTTCGAAGGTTCTGAGTTCGAATCCTGGTGAAGGCTAGGATTTGTTCCCGGGACTGGAGGGTGTCCCTGAGTCTACCCAGGTCTGATGGGTGCCTTACATTAGTTGGGGTAAAATAAACGCTAGTATGCCGTGACCACGTAAACTGGTGAACATCGCTACACCGGCCCCATGATCTATTGGGTCCGATAGGATACTTTTCTTTGCCTAATGATATCTTACGTTTTGAGTTTTATACGCGTCGCTATCAATATATCAAAAGAGCTAGCTCTAGTATGTCCCTATTCACATCAACTTTTAGATCTAGTGTTAATTAGGCATTCATTATTCTCAGATGCCATACAGATTGTGCTTTAAAAGTATGGGAATTACAGTAAAGGTTATTTCATGTCATGGCTGAAAAAAAAAAAAAATTTCACTTCCCAAGATTCTATAGTTTTTCCTTTATTTTTAACCTTCGTTCAAGTTACTTTCTGGAAGCAAGAAAGTAATGATAGTAATTCCGTTTATATAGCTCTGCCAACAAACGTAATGTAAGCTCAGAGCGCATTTAATATTGAGCAATAAACAACTAAGAACACGGATATAATGCTCTAGGCTAAAAAAATAAATAACAATTAATAATTTAAACTTTACATACATAGGACAAAGCAAATAAATGTAGTATTAAACAATTTTTAAAAAAGTTTAAAGATGGCTCAACGACAGACTTAGAAAACGGTGCATTCATTTTAATAGACTGTCGGGAATCCAACAGTTATTGTGGACAAGAGCGCACTGAATGTTTTATGTGATAGCACGGAGAGTCACTCTGTAAAAATGCCCATCATTATCATTTGTAATTTACCGGGGCCCGCAGAATTTAACTTCTTCAAAGCTGACGCGGAAAATACCAAAATCAAATTAAATATCACTAAGACTAGACTCATACCAAGGATAAGTGTAGGATGCAATAATCTTCTTCATATGAAGAGCGTGTGTAGCACGCCAAAAGGAAACCAGAAGAGAAAAACATAATTACTAGCAAACCATTTGGTAAAGTAAGTGCAACTGACTTCATTTCTTGTTAGAGCGACTTAGACCTTAGAGTATGAATCGGCAACTTAAGGCACGCGTGCCAAACTCGGCACGCAGAGCGATTTTCAATGGCACGCAAGATACCTCCAAGATGTGTTTATTGATATTTAAAAAAAAACAACATTTTCCGGTTCAGAATTATAAAAACTGACTGTTGATGCTGATGTTTTAGAATGACATAGCGACACATTTCAGTGAGTTGACTTGCATTTACAAGGACCACTGGAATGGATTTGCCTTAAAACTGGACATGTAGGCCTACATGTACTTCCCTATATTAAGGCATATATTCAGATAGATAGGTGGGCTTTTTTTTAGAAGCACGTCAAAGCGCTCAAAGCGGAGTTTTCTAATCAAAGGCAAGACTTTTAAATGGATGAAAATATTTTTTCATACCATATCCTGCCTGATATTACTACAACCTTTTTAGATGTAGATATTGTTTTTAAAGTGGAGAGATATTGGGTATTTTAAAATGCAGCAAGTTAAATTTTAAACATTTAAAAAATGCTCATTTGCGAAAAAAATTTGGAAGGAAACAGTTTAGGAAAGTCATCTGCTATTCTCAACTGCCAGGCATTCGTTCATTTACTTTCAGCTTTTGGTTCAACTTACACCAGTGAACAGATTTTATCGCACATCAAAGCTGTTTTAAGCATACAAGGAGGTCACCAACACTTGACCGCTCATTAATTGATACAGTCTAATTACATTTAATAGAGTTTGTATGCTCCTCTTATTTAATTAAACATAAATATAATTAGTTCTTAAACAAATTTATTTGTATTATTAATTTAGAAATATACGAGACTTATTTAATAGTACTATATTATGTAATTTCTGCAATTATCGTGAAGCCGGCTGGCCTAGCGGTTAGCTCACCAGACTGTCAACCAAAAAACCACTTGACACGTCGCGGGTTCGAGCCCCGCCACCGGCAGATCCCTGTCGCCCTACAGGAGTTTTGGGACTAGATGACGTTAATATTGAGTTGTTATCACATGCGCTTAACCGGCAGCAGTGAAACCTCTCAGAGATTAATTGTCTTCTAGAGCGCACTGAGCATGCAAAAATAGCATGGATAGAAGCGCTATATAAATTACCATTACCATTAATGTTTAAAATATAAACACCTTAAATTAATGCTGAAAATGTTTTTTTACAACTGTTTAACGTAAATTATTTTAATCCTCTAATAATTAAATCATGTAATTAATACCATAATTTTGGATTTATATAAAGAAATAATAATTAGTCAGTAATATTTGTTATATTACAAAACATAACTTGTTTGGCATTGAATCATTGAATTGAATTGAATATGTATCAAATGTGGACACGTTTTTATAATGAAAGGGCGATAATAAACTCGTTTTATTTGAGCTAATGTTTCTAATATTTCTTTTTTTTTTTCTTTTATAAAAAATAAATGGCTTACAATTTATAACTTTAAAATGATCAAACTGTAAAAAGTATTTAACAATCAAATAAATATTATATGACTAAAGTATTTACATGTATATTTTTAGACATTACATTAACTACGTAGTTTGTATGATTACAACTTATCCATACCGCTCAACGATAGTATTAACAACAATCATGTTACCTAAAAACACATTTAAATTTATTTTTAAAAAATCACATAAACCGAGAACAAAATATAATAATTTTATAATCAATTTTAGCAGTTGCTAGATCCTTTTCCTGACAACGAAATGATAATGTTTACAAAATAGTTACCATAAATGTGAAACTTTGGTTATACAATTGTTTTTTTTTTGGTATAAATGCAAATAAAAAGGATGATAATCACAAAAAAAAAAGAAAAAGAAATACATTTAAGTTAAACTGAGATAAAAATATAATTAAAATTTACAGGTGTTAGATAATTATTTTGACTAACAAATGTTATTTTTAGACAATAATTACCATAAACGTGATCAGTTTAGTAATAAAATATTGTATTTGATATAAATGATTATAAAAATCACAAGCACGTTAATCAAATATAAAACGCTAAAACGATTCTCTCTATACCCTATAAATATTCTCCTTTGTTATTGGCCTTGGTCTTGCTACGGAGTTTAATTGTTCTAAAAAAAAATTTTCTTTAAATAGTATAATATAGCGGGATCCATAATATCAGATGCAGGATCCAAGCCGGAAATTCTTGCAAGAATAGCCCAAACAACTGCTGCACTTTGCAAGCTAAAAAACATCTGGCGAAGCAAGACAATCTCACTTTACTCAAAGATTCGACTGATGCGCTCCCTGGCGATGGCAGTTTTTATGTACGGCTGTGAAACATGGATACTTACAGCGGATCTCCAGAAAAGAATCAGAGCCAGGGAAATGAGATGCCTACGTAAAATTTTAAACATCTCCTACAAAGATCGAGTTACAAATGAGGCTGTCCGTGAGCGAATCACCTACGTCATCGGCCCTCATGAGGATCTACTCAGTGCCATTAAATCCAGAAAACTCCGATGGTATGGGCATGTGGCAAGATCCGAAGGCCTGGCGAAAACCATCCTGCAGGGCACATTGCGAGGTGGAAGAAAGAGAGGCAGGCAGAAGAGACGATGGGATGATGACATCAAGGAGTGGACCGGCTTGTCTCTTGCAGACTCCCAGAGGGCGGCGCAGGACCGAGACAAATGGCGTAAAATTATCCAACTGTAAAAAAATGGTGCCCCAACGACCCTCGCTCGGGTTATGGGATAGAAGAAGAAGAAGAAGAAGAATATAGCGGGTTAACTTCCGGCTGTTTAGTGTTGGTACGCTGAATGATTTAGAAATCCTAGTTTGGCACACTTTTAGCAAACGTTTGCCGATCCCTGCCTTAGAGGACATATACTGCCTCGTGTAGCAGCTCATTGCTAAAGGTTACATTGCGTTGCCGATCTCTTCGGTCGATTTCGGAACGTCCGTACTTTAAATCCGTATCTGTGCTGTCAACACAGCGATATTCTATGTCACAAAAAAATAAATCTACACGCCTACAGTGCTGTTCACCAGTTTCTGTTACCACGGCATACTAGGGGAGTGTGTGGCCATCACAATGCCACGCCGCCTTTACTTTACCCCCAACTGAAATCAGGTACCCATCAGAGCTGGGTTGACACAGGGAACACCCTCCAGACCCGATAACAAATCCTAGATTTAATCAGGATTCGAACCCAGGACCTTTGGTACGCCAGCCGAACGCGCTGCCGCTGTACCACCGTTCACCCTATTATATATATATATATCGATGATATCTATTTCTCTCTATCTCTGAGTGCATATAGTGGGGTGGAGCGGTCTTATAGGGTGTCTGAAGGAGAGGAGTAAAGCCGTGAGACTTATCAATCTGGACGCAAATTTAAAACCGTTGCATATTTTAAGGGTCGTGGATACAATCGATTTCTACGTGAAACTAAAAAGCTTAAGCCCCCCCGCCCCCCCCCCCTCTTCCTCGCCTCTCCCCCTCCTCCCGATTTTAAAGTACAGCACGGGCGTAGTGGATGGAGATAGAGAATATATTTTCCGTGTGTGTGTGCGTGTATATGTGAGGCAGATGGTATCGGTCATCTGTTCATCAAGTATCATTCAAATCCTCCCCACTCCCCCTCTCGTGTTCGTTTCTTTTCTGTCTCTCTATTACTTCCGACATTCACCACCCGAGCCTCTATGAGTCTGTCAGTAAAACCGAGATAAATGAGTCTCATTGTAATGTACAAAGGATTTTTTTTCTGTCGTTATTCAGTTGTTTTCTAATTAATAATGGTCTAAGGGCGATAGACCTATGGAAATAGACTACGGGCAATTGACTACGAGCTAAGGACGAAGGGCAATTGACTTAGGGCAATATGTTCCAGGAAGTATGGGTAGTAGACTACGGGCAGTAGACTCCAGGAAGTATGGGTAATAGACCACGGGCAATAGACTGAGAGCAATAGACTGCGAGCAATAGATTACGGACGATAGACTACGGATAATAGACTGCGAGCAATAGACTATGGGCAATAGACTTCGGGCGATAGTCTACTGACGATAAACTCCGGGCAGTAAACTATGGGCGATAGACTACGGGGCAATAGATCTGCGATGGTATTGGAAAAACAATTTATGGGTATGGAAGGTATTATGTGAATGACATATACATGTATATATAAAATACAATAACTGATAGCAACTATTACTTTAGTATAAAAACATTTGTTAGTTTTAATAAGTACAAAGATTACCCAAATGGAAATCAAAAACGTCATTCCAAGTCGATAGACATAGTTTCAAACCATGGTCTAGCGTATCATGCAGTAATATTCTATCTAGAAAAATGTTGTGAACCATATGAAATATCCCCAGAAAAAAAATCAACAAAAAAAAAAAAAAAAAAAAAAACTAGATCTATTAACAGATTGAATGAAAAAAAAAATGAAATTCATTTTAAATTTAGACACAAACAGACATTTTGTTTTTTTCTATGCTAATAATTGATATATATTTTTTTTTTCTTCTTTCTTTTATTTAATTAAATCGTTTGTGTATTTCAATCCATTTTGTTTTCAATCACGGGCGATAATTAGTTCCATTTGGCTGGTTCTGATTACTTCCCCTGGTTGTCTTTGTGTTGACATTATTGGACAGTGCTGACGTCCTCCTGTCTATTACCAGAATGTGTCCACTAAATGCTTTATGCCTGACTGGCTAGTTCATTCATTGTTGAGGAAGTTATTGTAAACATTCCTCCCATCCCAATGGGGTTTTATAGCCAGAGGTGTTAATAAGTTTTCAGAAGATTGATTGTTATCACGGGCCACTGCGGAATACAAATGCAATTAACTGCATTATCTAGACCGCGTTTCTGGACGAATGCCACTATACCCGCGGTGCCAATTGGGGAAACTGTCCAACAATTGGAGCAAGCTGTCCACCAATGGAGCAAGTTTTCCACTAATGGAACAAGTTTTCCACTAATGGAACAAGTTTTCCACTAATGGAACAAGCTGTCCACTAACGGAGCAAGCGGTCAACCAACGGTGAGTCAAGGGAGTCACCCATCAGACAGCCAATATGACCGCTCCACCCCACTGTTTGAACTCAAAGAGTCAGAGAGAAAAAGATGCCATAAATATATATATATAATTGGGTGCCCGGTGGTCCACCTTTCGGATGGCGTACCGTAGGTCCTGGGTTCAAATGAAGGCTAGGATTTGTTCTCGGGGCTAGAGGGTGTCGCTGAGTCTGCTCAGCTCTGATGGGTACTATTATGAACAGTTTTCCAGGTTGCACATCGTTATAGATGCACATTATCTTCTAATTCTTCCACGCCTCTAAGTCTCCCTATATATAAACAGGGTTTTTCCCTTGGGCCAGTGAAGTAGAGCTCACAAGGTTCAAATGTCTCGGTGCACGATCGGATTGTGTGGACATCCAAACGATTATTTTTTTTTTTACATTTCTAGTTGACCTCTGAACGGGGCACGGTAGCCGAGCGGCAGCGCGTTCGACTGGCGATCCAAGGGTCCTGGGTTCGAATCCTGGTGGAGGCTAGGATTTTTTCCCAGGATTTGAGGGTGTCCCTGAGTCTACCCAGCTCTGATGGGTACCTGACCTTAGTTGGGGTAAAGTAAAGGCGGCTGTGCATAGTGCTGGCCACACAAAGACCTAGTATGCCGTGGCCACGGAAACTGGTGAACGCTGCTTCACCGGTCCGACGGGATACTTTACTTTTTTTCCCTCTAAACTTAGGGAAATATATCCCGCATAGATCATGAGTTGAACCCAAGACATAGTTAACTGTAAACCAACGCTTTGCCGGCATACCCCACTAGTTTGTTTTCTTATTCATTATCTTTTCTTCTATTCTTCAGACCAATGGTTAACATGAATCCTACAGTCCTCGTTAGATTTCTTACAAAGCCTTTGAGACTTTTTTTTGCATTCGGGCAGAAGTTTTGTCCCCAGAAGTTTTTGTGTTGTAGTGTGGACTGGCCTCTGCGGTCTGATTTTCATTTTTCCCCACTAATAAGTTTAAGAGTTTGTCAGGCAAAGTTTCCTACTGTTAGAATTTAAAACTACAATGACCGTAATCAGAGAAAATGTTCTACTTTTTCTCTCGAGATTGAAAAGTCTAACTTTGTGTGTGACTGTGTGTGTGTGTGTGGGGGGGGGGTATTTAAAGGGATTCGTTACATAGTCTGCTGGCTATTTAATTGGCCATGTTGTTAAAAATTATGTCTGACTGTTGGACTTTGTGTTGGTATTTCTTTTAGCCATTCTTTGGCACACTCTGCTTTTTTAATTTGTACTTTTATTATTTAATTTTCTTTATTATGTATTTATCAAATTTAGAACGTCTTAACCTTTTCTGCAATTCCAGCTTCCGGTGGAGAACGACACATTTGAAGCCGTGGGGTCCTGGTGCTGCATAGCGGGTACCGTGACTGCCATGTTGAAGCTTGACCGGAAGGGTTATACCATCAAAGAGGCCATCCCTGTGTACGCCGAAATCAAGAACCTGAGCGCCAGAAGGATTGCGTCAACTCAGGTCTCACTGATACAGGTAACCTGCAGTGCTTTCTTTTTCTTTATATAATAATAATGCTTATATAGTGTATATCCTGTTGAGGACAGCTCTATGCGCTGACAACAGTTACAGACAGAGTACAAACATGAAGAACAGACGAAAATGTATATAAGTACGCTATTGGAACAGGTGAGACTTCAGCCGGCTCCTGAAGGTGTCGAAGCTAGGGCTCTGGCGAACCTGGAGTGGGAGTGGATTCCAGGCGGACGGGCCCGCGTAGAAGAATGATATATGGGTTTTTCCCCACAATATTTGTTTCCTCGTGCAGTTATAAGAAGCTAGTTTTGTCCATAGCCCAGGAAAAAAATGCATTTTACATACGAAAAATCCATATATTCAAACTAAAATTTGAGGTTTTTTTTAAAGAATGAACCAATTTTCATATTTTATGACGCATTGCTGGAAGCAGGGTCGCAGTACAACAATATGCCCCCCCCCCCCCCCCCGGGACGGAAAAACTAACTTATTTGCCTTCCACCCCTTCTCCCCCCCCCCCCATATTTAATAAGATACCTGGCGTATTTGACGCCTCTTTTCTTGCTGAGACCCGAGGAGACACCCCTACTCCCCCCTCCCCCGGGTCTTACTGCGGCGCTGGTTTGAAGGTTGTATAAAAGTAAAGTATCCCGTTGTATCAAATTGATCCATATGGTGGGTGAAGCAGCGTTCACCAGTTTCTGTAGCCACGGAATACTAGGGGGATTGTGTTGGGTATCTATGCCTTGTATATAGCATAATCCTCTAGACCAGGGGTCGGCAACCTAAGACACGCTTGCCAAACTTGGCACGCAGAGCGATTTTCAATGGCACGCGAGAGACCTCCAAGATTATTTTTTTTAATTGATGAAAAAAAAAAACATTTGCTCGTTCTCAATGTGGAAAACTGACTGTTGAAGCCGATGTTTCTAAATGACATAGCGACACATTTCAGTGAGTTGAACTTGCACTTACAAGGACCACTTGCCGTGAAATCAATTTCAAAACATTTAACTACATGTACATCACTATATTAAGGCATATATTTAGATAGATAGTTATGGCTTTTTTCAAAAGTACATTGAAGTACCCAAAGCGAAGTTTTCTAACCAAAGGGAACACTTTCAAAAAATTCAAAAATGTGCATACAAATGTGCCCATTTGCGGACAAAAATCTGAAAGGAAGCTACTTAGCTTAGGAAAGTCATCTGATTTTCTCAACTGATAGACATTCGCTGTTCTTCTTTCAACTTTTGGTTCAAATTACACTTATAAAGAAATAAAAATAAGTCAGTAATATTTTTTTATATTACAAAACATATCTTGTTTGGCATCACTATTGAATCAAATTTAGAAACTGTTTTTTTTATTAAAGGGAGATAATTTCAGCATTTTTTTTGCGCTAATAATTTTAGTATGTTCATTTTTATTTCTTTTATACAAAAATAAATGGCTTACAGTGTATAGACCTAACTTTAAAATGAACAAACTTTTTAAAAGTATTTGAAAATTGTATAAATATTTTACGACTAAAGAATTTATATGTATATTTTCAAACATTACATTAAGTACCCAGTTTGTCTGATTACAACGTATTTAATCCGCTTAACGATAGTATCAAGCACACTGCCGCAATGTCAAATACATTAAATAAAGGTCATCTCATTAAACTGAGATCACAATATAATTAATATTACTAAGTGTTAGATCTGCTAGACGTATACGACGTCGTGCGGAGAGAATGTATAAAAAGACTGGACGTACAGTTCACCGACAGGTTTATGTACATGAAAAAAAACAAGGTAAACCGAATGATGAGAGATGCTAAGACATGTCTTTGTGTGAAAATCAAATGAGCTGATTCTTCCAGGGAATTGTTCAGAGTAACTGCTGAGATGCTGGGTGGTGCAGGCAACCCAGTACTGCCATCTTCCATTTCTCCTGCTGAGAGCCCTGACTCTTTCAATAAATTCTTTATTGAGAGGTTCGAAAAGATTCGACAGGACATGTCGTACCAAAGTTCACAGCTATACAAAGATCACAATTTTCAGGGTTTCTCTCTTTGTGAGTTTAGTTGCGTGTCTGAGGCTTATATTAAGAACCTTATTATGAAGATGCCAAAAACGTCATGTGATCTTGATCCTATTCCCTGCTCAATACTAATCGATTTCCTCGATGAACTTGCTCCTGTTATCACAGAAATAATGAATGCCTCATTGACTACCGGCATAGTACCACAGTCTTTCAAGCATGCGCTTGTCAAGCTCTTTTAAAAAAGTCCAATCTGGACGCCGAGTGCCTAAAGAATTACCGGCCAGTTTCCAACTTACCATTCCTATCAAAGTTCCTGGAGCGTATCGTGTTGGCACAGTTGTTGACTCACTTAAGGCATCATGGCCTCTTGGAACTGTCCCAGTCAGCTTACAAGAAGTGTCACAGCACTGAGACGGCACTTGTCAGGGTAATTAACGACCTTCTTTGCGCGTCTGATTCCGATCAGGTGTCAATCTTAGCGATGCTCGATTTGTCGGCTGCATTTGATACGCTTGACCATGAGATTCTTATTGATAGATTGTCTACTACTTTTCGTTGCTCGGGATGTGTTGGCAGCTGGTTTAAATCCTACCTAACTAAACGCACACAAAGTGTCATCATTGGTGGATCTACCTCAACATACTCGACTCTGCAATATGGAGTACCACAGGGATCGGTTCTGGGCCCAGTACTGTTTTTACTGTACACTTATCCACTTGGCGATGTCATCAGGCCTTTTAACATTTCATACCACTTCTACGCGGATGATTCGCAGTTGCATGATTCTGCTGTTCCCGCTGAAGTCTCCCGTATAGCAACCAACCTCAGCCTTGCTATTGCTAGTGTCTGCTCCTGGATGATGGAAAACAGACTTAAGAAGAACGAAGACAAGACGGAGGCAATTCTAATTGGAACTCAGAGTAAAATCGCCCAAGTCGTGGGCTTAGAATCATTGGTGGTCTTAAACTGCCATATCCCCTTTGCAGACAACGTAAGAAACCTGGGTGCCATCCTCGATTCACAGTTGTCTTTCGATGCCCACATTAGAAATCTATGCAGAGGCCTTTATTTACAGCTGTGTAGACTTGGTCAGATACGGCCCTATTTGTCACTTGAGTCAGCAAAGAAACTTGCCGCTGCCTTTATACTCTCGCGCCTCGACTACTGTAATGCTCTGCTTATCGGGATACCTGACGATAAGGTCGCCAAATTACAGCGTATACAAAACAGTGCCGCTCGCCTAGTCATGAGTAAGTCAAGGCGAGATTCTGTGACAGTTCTCCTGCGTCAGCTCCATTTGGCTCCCCGTGATAGCCAGAATCAAGTATAAAGTGGCGCTACTTTGCCATCAGTGCATTTTTAATAACGAGTTTCCGTCCTATCTCAAGGAACTAATAACACCATAATATGTCCCTCAAAGAACACTTCGTTCTGCCAACTCATCGCTTCTGGAAGAGCCCCGTTTCTCTCTGATGACCGTTGGCCTTAGAGCCTTCTCAGTATCCGGTCCGAAGGTGTGGAATCTTCTTCCCATTCAACTCAGGCAAGCAAGCTCCATTGATTCCTTCAAGAAGAACTTAAAAACTCAATATTTCAATATTTATCTCAGTTAACATGCTTTAGAGCCTTACTGTCTTACTTATATGTTAGGTCGGTTATTTTGTTTTAGTTGTTTGATTTGTTCTATGTTTGTAATGTTTTGAATCTTCATTTAGTTTTTTATCTCTTGGCCTATAGATTGTATCCGTGTTCTTAGTTGTTATGTTAAATGCGCTCTGAGCTTACATTATGTTTGTTGGCAGCGCTATACAAATGTCATCATTATTATCTTCATCTTTCTTGAGTACCAAAATAATATTTAGACAATTTCATACATTAAAAAATGTGAAAGTTAAGTAGACTAATAAAATGTATTGATATAAATAAAAATAAAAAGGATGATAATCACAAACACGTTAATTGTTTTATTAAATATAAAACGCTTTTACTATCTTCTCTATAAATCTCATCTGCTTTTGGCCTTGGTCTTGCTACGGAGTTAAATTGATTGTCCTATAAAATAATTGTTTTAAGTATAATAGAACAGGTTGGCGTTTAGGCTTGTTGGCTCGCAGAATGATCCTAGTTTGGCACACTGTTCGCAAAAGGTTACCGACCTCTGCTCTCGACACTTTCACTACTTACTACCTGATAACCTACCGGAGGGCGGGAGGGGGGGGGATTGGAGGGTTTTATAACGTCATATTGGAAAGGTGATCTCACTTTTTTTTTCTGACAACTTGTGATGATGTGAGGAAAGGGTTACAGATTAGACAAAATCGCCAGACGTCATTTATGATCAACCCCTTATCGAATATAACATAAAAAAAACGTAAAAAATGTTGTTTTATTTTCTATTTGTAAAGAATGTCGACTAATTTAATATATGATTTGAAAATACAATACCGATGAAACTTAAGACAAACCCGTAAACAATGCCTGAAAAGCAATTAAAGATCACTATTTTGTTTGTTTGTTTAAATGCATTCCCTATTGAAACTCTAGCCCCCATTTCCAGCCCGTATGACCTTTTAACCTTTATTTTATAGAGTGTTACCAATGTAATACACAGAAAACGAAACGCTCAACCGATAATTAGCCAATTTCTTTATTTCACCTTCACTCCATTATTTCCACACACACACAGACACACACACACACACACAGACGCACACACACACAGACGCACACACACACAGACGCACACACACACACAGACGCACACACAGACGCACACACAGACACACACACACACAGACACACACAAAACGTATACACAAAAGTGACCAGAAAATGTAATTGCTTAGAGAAAAAAAAACAACGTCTCACATAAATTACATTTTATTTATTTATTTTCATTTGTCTTCCCTTACCGGTGTGTGAGCGCGTGCAAATTTTAATTGGATTTTTAGATTTCCAATTTCCATTTGGTTAACTTCGTTTGATAACAATAATTTATATTTTCAATAAATGTTTATGATGTTATAAAATTGAAATTGTTTTAAATATAAAAGAAAAAGGATTTGATTTTCCTATTCTGTTATTTTAATTTTAATTTCTTATTTGTTCTTTTCATTATTTTAATTTTAAAAAAAAAAACAAAAAAAAAAACATCATTGCTTTCACTTTTGTTTCGTTCATTTGTGTTAAGTAAAAACTGTTTCTAGTTTTAGTGATTTGACTATTGGTGTTACTCTTGTCAGTTGTAAATTTTCGCCTTGCAGCTCGTTTTTTTTTAGAATGCCGTATAGCAATATATATTCCAAACAATGTATCCTAACAGACTGTGTCACGTGCGAACTTCTTAACATAGAAAAAAAAAACTTGTTTCAAAAACATTCTCTTAAAAAAAAAAAAGAACGAAATTAAGAAATGTCCGAAAAAAACGACATTTAGAATCCGTGCTTCCGATTAAAATCATTTTATCCAACCCAGTCACGCGCAGTCAGCTTAAACTAGAAAAACGTTTATTGTAAAAGAAAAAAAAATGTTTAATGTTATCCAAAGTACAAGATACGGAAATTTGAAAACGAAACCTGGACTCTTCTTATGCGAATGAAATGTAAAATTGAACTTACCGTATATTCTCGCGGATAATTCAATTTTTTTTTTTTTAAATGTCGACAAAAAGTAAGGCTGTGACTTGTCTACAAGTGCGACCTATACGCAAGTGTATACGGTAATAACTTATGTGATCAATCTATCAACAGTATTATAATGATACGATGGAATATTAATATAGTCATCTTAAGACTGGTAGTTGTGTGAGCTTTTTTTTTTTCATAAAATTCTCCGTTATTGCCTTACCACCAGCTGGTTTTTGGGGCCAACACAAACAACCAGCGCGCTGTGTGACCAGCACGACTAGACTGCTGTGCCCCATTTAATTAAAAGCTTTTTCCAACAGATTCCCAAACGCACACGAGAGAATTCCATGAAAACACATTCCATGAAAACACGGTTGATGAGCTTTAAGCGCTATATGTGAACGTTTGTGAAAATGTAGCTGTCGCCAGTAGTAGTCTAATGGGTTATGCCAAAGTGTCAGAGTAATCCTAAGTTTTGTTTTTATTGTTTTTTGTTGTTGTTAGGAAATGAAAACTTA
The DNA here is from genome assembly GCA_949126835.1 of Anisus vortex. Lineage (NCBI taxonomy): Eukaryota > Metazoa > Mollusca > Gastropoda > Planorbidae > Anisus > Anisus vortex. Next base: position 39,458,806 of record OX421497.1, on the reverse strand, counting down.
GCCTACGATATCAAATATGCTACAGAGCCTTATTCTATACAGAAGAGTTTTACTTTCTACTGGCGTACCGAAGGTCCTGGGCTCGATTCCTGGTGCAGGCTAGGTTTCTCTTCCTGGATCTGGATGGTGTCCCTGTGTCTACCCACTTCTGGGTATGGGTAACTGACCTTAGTTGGGGTAAATTAAAGGCGCTGGCCACACAATCACATAGCATGCCGAGGCCACAGAAACTGGTGAACGCTGGTCCGACGTGGTTTGAGATTTTTTTTTGCATTTCTATAAAACTTTTAAATGGTGTTAGATTATTGCCTTTCGTCACTAATGCAGGTAACCTATTTTACGTCAGAATGCCACTCGCAAAAAAAAAAAGATAGGATTTCTATGACTACGTCTTCGCATGTAAAAACAAATAAGTGCTTTTGCTTCCCATCTTTGTTTTTCTATGTATTTTCTTAGAGTATTGGCTTGTATTTTTAAGTTAAAATTCAATACTTTTGCTAATCTTCGCTAGTTTTATTTCGCTCATTTTAACCGTCTTTCCTGATGTTTTTTTTTTTCTAAATGTATTGATTTTTTCCTCCAAAAGCTATCAGAATTATGCCACAATGCTATTCCACACAATTAGAATTTGATTGCAGACGAGAAAACAATCAAAACAAATAAACAAGAGTGGGGAAGTAAAACAATAATTCAAAACAAACAACGAAACAAAAAGAATAATGAAAATAAACAACGAAACAAAAAAAAACTTAACACACATGCATACGAAAACTTTATACAAAATAAACATTTGCCAATCAAAATATAACATTATTGTTTACAGTTTAAACAATTGAATGTTGATGTAAATACTTATTGAAAATATAAGAAACAGAATATTTGTATTGTCTCTCTGTAAAAAATACTAAACACAAAGAGCGAAGTCGCGAGTTCGAGTTATCGGTCTTATACTTTGGCGGATTTTTTAAAAAGTAGGATCTATCTTAGAAATACCGGTAATCCTAATATTATCCATGTTCTGGCTTTAATCAATCGAATTCATTTTCCAGTAATTACATTTTAAGAAGAAGCGCTTAGGTAGGGATATATAATGAGATAGAATAAAAATATTAAAACAAAACAAACATTTTAGCGTATTTCGACATTCTTTTTGTCCCCATCATGTTGACGGACAAAAGAACTAGTACTTTATAATAGAGCATTTGCGATAGGCGTGGCGAAGGGTTCTAGGTCACGTAACTATGTAAATAGAAGCCATGACGGAGACATGGTGGAATAAAATTGTTCTTTACCATGTCTATTTGACACCCAAAATATAAGGAATTTGTTTCAAAAAATCTTGATATTTAACTGTGATACTAGTCCATAGTAGTCCGTCCACTAATTAAACTAGATTTGAGGCTTTTATAGTTTTTCAATAGCTCATGTGAAACATTGCGCAGACTGCCTTTGGCCTATGCTTTACTTTTAGGTAGATCTAGTAAGTTAAGGCTAACTTTCAACAATCGACATCTTCAATTAAATATTCTGCACTTACGGAACCTTTTCCATGGATTTTTTATAGTTTAAATTTCAACTTTGAATGTTAATTTACATCGCATGACAGTATTTCATAAATTTTATTATATTTTACGTCAGATTGATGAAATAATGATATTTAAAAATAAAACATTCTTAAGTCTATAATTAAGTAATCATCATCATCATCAATCCCATTACCGTTGTGGTCGTTAGGGTGAGCGAATGGACACCTCAGCAGTTAACTTTCTCCACTTTTGCCTATCTTGAGCGGTTGTCAATAGTTGAGTCAACTGCAGCCCTGTCCAATACTTTACATTGTCGAACCGGAATTTAGTAATAGGGATTGCCATTTGCCACCACTAGACAAAGTAAACAAACAACACGTACTTTTTGTCACGTAATTGCAAACGCTCTAATGTTTGCTTTAATTTATCTAACCTCTATGTTTTAATTACGCAAACTATTTACAAATAATTACCGTATACTTTCACACGTCTGTTCCCCAAACTTATCTATTTTTTTTTACATTTTAAAACTATTTTTACAATATAAAAAAAACTATAAAAAAAAACAGCCACAAGTAAAAAACCACTCGAACAATTCACAACAATACTCATCAAAAATGTGTATTAAACAAAGTAATCTCTTAAAGTTCAAAACAAGGACTTCTTGACTTCTTCATGATAATGCAAAACGTTCAAGTGATTTATCTCCCCTTTTTAAATTGTTTGACGTCTGCTGTCTTGCCGGTGTCACAGTTCCCTGCATTTTATTCCGTCTTCATCGATTGCAGGGCCTTGGGTGGGTCAGTTTGACCGACCTGCAAGGCGGGAGCTGCAATCGTGGGGCGAGCTGACTTTGCTAGAATGTCAGAACAATTATACGTTAAGCAAAAACATCGTTACTTTCACAATAGTACAAATGAAACATTTGTGGCGCACGTGGCCGGGCGTACCGATGGTCCAGGGTTCGAATCCTGGTGAACGATAGGATTTGTTCCCGGGTCTTGATGGTGTCCCTGAGTCTACCCAGTTCTGATGGGCGCCCATCTTTACTTGGAATAAAGTAAAGGCGGCTGGTGATTGTGATCTGGCCACACAATCCCATAGTATGCCGTGGTCACAGAAACTGGTGAACGCTGCCCTCGCCGGTCCTGTGGATCAATTTGGTCCGACGGGATACTTTACTTTGTAGCGCACCAACAAAAATTAAACATCCGAGTCACATCAATATAAATTTTATTAAACATTATTGTCACACCAATTAACTTTTTAGTAAACATTATTGTCACATCAATATGCATTATAAGCATTAGTGTCACAACAAGATAAAATAAACATTACCTTCAAGGCTACTTTCGCTAACACTAGAGTTATCTTATCTTACTAATTTCAGACGCTCCTTCTATAAAGAAGATTACTTCGTCCTACGCTTGTCCGTGATTTGAGTCTAGTCTTGCATTTTGATTAGTGTTTTAAATAATGATAAGGAGGATGTGCCTGAGTCTACCAAGCTCTGGGTTTGGCTATCTGACCTTAGTTGAGGTCAATCACCTAGTATGCCGTGGCCACAGAAACTGGTGAACGCTGCTTTGCCGGCCGGCCCTATGATCAATTTGGACCGAATGGTACTTTACTTACTTAACGTATTCTCATCGTTTTCACTTGAAATGTCAAACCACGACGGATATTTTATTTTTAACCCTTCCCGTACCGACCTACTTCTATCTATGCTGCCTTCAGTTCCGCTATATTCGCGCCCGGGACTGTAAGGGTTAAAAGCACTCTCTAGCAACAGATAAACACGTATGACAATATGTGGCTTGAAAAAAATAAACGTAAACACATTAGATTACATAATGTATTTATTTGTTTTTCTTAATTTTACTACACATATGCTTATTGCAAATGTGTATCTGATTTTTCAACTACATCTTGAGGACACTTATACTTGTACATAGCCCTGCGTGACTGAAGTTTATTTCTGCTGTTGCCGGTGCTTCAAGTCGATAAAGTCGCCTTTAATTTTTATGTCTTTCCTTCGTGTGGGGTCATTATTAATTAACCGCCACTCCCAATGTCCGTGATGGAATCACTACCCAGAACTTTTGTTCCAGACTTCTACAAACGCTATCCTTTTTTTTTTGTGTACATCGTGATCTATTCATGAATACTGGGCTAGAGTTAATTAAAACATCTTCCCAACAACAGGCTTTTAAAGACTCGATTACGTAGATCTATTGTAGAATCGATTTCTACATTAGTAGAAACTCCATTGGATTACGTACATCTATTGTAAAAATCGATTTCTACATTAGTAGAAACTCTATTGAACTGTCCACTGTTTTTATCTTATCGTCTTCGTTTTATCTTATATATTATTCTCATGTTAACGAGTATATCAACGGAATTTTTTTAGAAATATAATAATAAATGAAATCTGTCAACCACTTCTACCTATCTATAGATAATGTGGACTATAAATTGCTTTGTTATGCCAACAACGAGTTACTTTGTTTTGGAATTTACTTAATTGCTTTAATCCCTTACTTTACATTTGATGAACCTTTTTTTTAATAAGAAACGCCATAGAGTGAAGATATCTTTGTATCTGTCTCAGATTCTCCAAGCGTTCTAAGATGTCTGTAATTGTCTACTCTCTAATCCCCACCTCATTCGACCATGTAAAGGGTTGTCTGAAGACATTTTTCTGTTGGAAGGGCACTGATAGCACTTAACTCAATTACCCACACACAAAAAATACGAAAGGGTGGGAGGGTTGGTAAGGTGGGGGAGGGGTGAACCCACATATAAATAGGCCTATATAATAAACACACCCATTTCTCTTTTTTTTTTCCCCTCCTTGGGGGAGGGGGGGGGGGGGACACCCCAATACTCGCGTTTAGTCCTCAACGAGTACATTCTTTGGTTGTATTCCAGTCCAATGAAACTCAACAACTCAAATACATGTATTTGCATGTAGAGGTCTATGTCTTGTGATGTATTCATTGCATTGCTTCACACTAAGCTTATTCACAGGCCCTAAGGATCAATTTGGTCCGACGGTATACTATTGTTGTTTTGATAGAATTCATCAAGCATTCTTAAGTTTTATTTTTTTAATTTTAGGAACCTCTATAACTGTGTCTAAATACGAGTTGTTGTTGTTTGTTGTTGTTTTTAAAGAATAAATAAAAAATTATGACACAAGGATAAACGCTCGGACGCATTTATCGTCTGTTAATTATAAGCTGAGATGATTCTGTGGATTAACTTTTCCATTAAGACTTTCAAAAATCCCTTGATGTATAGATTTTCCAACAAACCACACTTTTTAAACAATTTATTTTATTTTCTAACTTAACTACAACTTCGAACTAAAGCCTTTCATGTCCAAATATTTTCTTTGCGTCAAGCGATGTCAGGTCTTATTCCAATCGTTTTATTTGCGACATTCGCTTTGGGGTTATGTGTTCGTCGTATTTGAAAACCTTAACCAGAGAGACCGTCTGTGGTTAGCACTCCGGACTATCAACACGATGACCCCGGGTTCTAGCCCAGTCGCCGTCCATTCCCTTCAAAACTGCAGGATTTTAATGCAAATGACTTAATATCCGTCTATATCGAAGTAACTGTTTTATAATATTTTCCCCTTCTTTCCCTCTTGCAGTCTAGTGGTCCAAATTCCTCTCTACTCATTTTTATTTTTGCTTTTCTTATTTCTACTGACCACGAGTTTAGTCTATTGCAGAAATCTCAACCTCGGATGAGGGCATGTGCCAGTTATCTTACCTTATACATTACAGACGCTCCTTCTATAAAGAAGATTATTGCGTCCTACGCTAATCCGTGGTCCGAGTCTAGTCTTGCATTTTTATTGATGTTTTAAATGATGTTACGTTACTGGTTTTCCTGGTTTGTTCATGCAACCCACTGTGTAGATGTAATCAAGGGCCGCACACTCCCCCACGAATAGTACATTTTTGTAAGCTTACTGGCGGGCCACCAAAATCCATTTGGTGGGCCGCACGCGGACCACCGTGACGCGTTTTTGAGACCCCTGGTCTATTGTATTTCATTGTTGATTTATTGTTTGTTTCAATGTTATCGCCCCTCATGCAGCCACTTGTTCGGGTTTGGTTTTATCCTACAGTTATTTGTCCATGTATTTGTTTTCGCCATGATCATTTCTATTTCTTTATCTTGCATGTTACTGACGCTCTGTCTACACAGAAGACTATTGCGTCCTACGCTTATCGTTTTTTTGGGTCTATTTTATCAATTTGGTTAGGGTCTTAGATAATGGGTAATTTAACATGAATTTTTCAGTGTTTTAGGCATATGAAAACCTTATGTTTCTCGATGTCTTTCTGGGTAGTAAATTAGATTATTGTTCCGTATTTCCAAGTTATCATTTGAATATAACTTGATTTTAGCAAAGACTATAATAAGATAAACCGCTTGCTCTATTTTTAGAGCTTATATGTTCTTGTTTTTCCGTGCGCAACCAATAAGGCTGTCTTGAATGACTTCTACGCTTGCATTAAAGGTTTCCAATGTATACAACTTTCGATTACAATCTTAATTTTCCATTGAGAAAATCAGAGCGAATTACAAAACCGGAAGAATATAGGACTAAGTGTGTTTCAAGTTATCAAATAGCAGAAACATAAAAGCAAGTTGTCCATCTTATTATAATCTTTGATTTTTAGTTATCTTTCCTAAATTTTTCTTTTGAATTTAATAATTTTACTATTTATACTTATCGGATAACCCCAGTTCTACACCAGCGGGCCCCCACGAGATACGAATGTAGTCCACGGCCGTGAGAAAAACATCTGTAGCTGACATCTGGGCAGTTCTCAATGCATCCATCAGATTTCATATCATTATCTTGTGGGTGCTCTCCCCTTTCCAGACTCTCTCTCTCACACACACACTCACACACACACTCAAAAACACAGACTTTAAGTTTTGAACTTAACAATTTTCGAAGTTTTAAACGTATCTAAGGGCTTGGGCACTTATCAGATATTTTAGCATTATCTTTTTTAGTGTGTTTAATTTTCTTCTATTTTTTTTTTTTTTTGTGTTGCGATTCAACAGTCTGACGGGTGTATAACTTATCTTTAAAATAAAAAGATGGGTTTTAGAGTTCTGATTTTATTGCGTACATTGTTTTTCTGCTTCTACTTTTTCTTCCACCTGTTCTGGGTTTTTATTTTTCTTCTAAGCGTTTGTTTATAAACCGGGTTTGCTTCTCTGTTCGACTACAACCATTAGTAAACCTAAACTTGTAATCTCGCAAAAACACACACATACACACACACACACACACACACACACACATAGGCCTACATAGGCTTACATACACACAGACATACACACATACACACACGTACACACACACATATAACTCGTAACTGGTATATAATATAATTCGTTTCATGTAATATTATGCTGCTGATGGAAGCCTATTAATCTAATTATATAAAGTAAACTTTGTGTGTGGATTCCTAGTTCCATTGGTTACTTTAAAGGCACGTGATCTTATTGTCTCATATTTTTACTTTTGTGATCTCGCTTCCGACTGCCATCCGTGCGACCTGGGTTCGATTCCGCACTAATAATTTTTTTTTCTTCTTTTTTCCTTTTTTTTATACTTCCATTAATATTAGTTTTTTTTTAAAGATTGTAAAGAATACTTAGAATCTAAATCTTTCCTAAAACGTTCCAGAAATTAAAATCCAATAATTATATTTTAGACGCATTCGGGAGACGGGTGTTCGATTCTCAGTTAAGTATAGTGCAAACTTTTTGTTAAATAAAATGAAATGCCTATTTTTTTACCGATTACAATATTTATTTTAAATTACTTTCCAAAAAGTTTTCACAAAATATAAATATAATTGTTAAAATTATTATAGCGTTATTTTTAATGCACTATTTTTTGTCTCTATATTATATTACTATTATTACACGCTCAATTCTCCTGCATCGCCCTGGTGAAAATAACACTTGCCTGTATAAGCTACAAATAAAAAATGTATAAACTATAATGACAGAAAGCTATAGATCTAATAATTTAAAAAAATATTTTTTTTTACTGTAGACATTTAGGAAAGTGATTTAAAATAAATAATAAACCAATTTGATTGGTTAAACACACACACAGAGCTCTTTATATATATATAGAGAGAGAGAGATAACTATGTTACAACATGTACTTAAAAGTAGGGATGTTAAAACCGGTTGTTTTCCAAAACCGGTTTTCGGTTCTATAAAACCGGTTTAAAACCGGATTTCGATTCCCTTCCCCCCCCCCCCCCCCCCCGCCCAATATCTCAAGTTACAGGCCGGAAAAGCCAAAATGTGCGTACTTTTGTAGGTGTAGACTATTTGAAAAATAGTTCAAACTTAATTAGTATTTGCAGGGCATTCAAGGGGTTGATTTGTGTGAATAGAATATGATTTTGTACTCTTTACCATAAAATCATTATTCATAAAATCTGGTCTAAAACCGTTAATAGCTTTCAATTTTTCAATAGTGATAATCAAATTACCGATTATCATTGACCATATATTAAATATTAAGAAGCATTTGAAGAGGCATTTATGGTAACTTGTAAAATAATGTATTGAAAGGTTTCGCGTAACACAAATCAAAAGAATGTGCATTTAATAGTGCCGTTAATAACAAAGCACAGACGCGGTGTCTAGCCGAACAGTTCAGGGGGAACAGGGAAGGGCAAGTTTGCGACTCCATTGCGTATATCAAAGAGCAGCGGACATCTAATAGATGAGCCGACAAGTAAAAACATTCATGTTAATTGTAACTGTAACTTAACAATAATGTTTGGTTTGATGTTGTTTTTATCGCAAGCCATAGTTGGCATTGGGAAACACAAGAAACACAATATCTAAGACTAAATAGTGTTAGCAAGGCATTTCAGGAATTGTTTTGTGCGAATCCAACTTTATTTATTAAAAATGTTTCCACTAGAACAAAAAAAAAAAGGGTCTTCTACTTGAAGTAATGATTACCTTCCAACTGCCAACCAACAAACCGAAATCCGGTTTAGAAAATCAAAAACGGTTTTTGGATTCAAAACCGGAATCCGGTATTCCGGTTTTCGTTTAACATCCCTACTTAAAAGCCTTCTGTGAGCAGATCCACCAAAATGCCCATTCGGTGTGCTTTCCCCTTTGCCTGAACTCGTATAATTAAAAAAACCAAGACAATTAAATAATCAATATGTCACGTGATTAAATTTCAGTGGAGAAAGGGAGAAAGGGAGTTAATTGTTAGATTTCCTCCCTTCCCCCCTCCCCCCCCCCCCCATTTTCCCGATTCAATTCCTGCCCCCCCCCCTGTTGATGTCCTATTATTATTATTGGACTATCAAACATTACCACCAGTCTTCTCAGAGTATTTGAGTTGCAGTAGCTGAATTATTTGATTGATTTGAACATCAAAATGGACGACATCACCACAATATAACTTCCAAACTTGTAAATAATAAATGAACGACTTATTGCAGCATATAATTTAATAACAATTCATTAACAGTTGACACTTCACATCCAATGAACAAATATAGCTTTATAGTATCAACATAATACACAATTTTATTTATTTCTCCTGAGTCTAAAATACTGCCTGCGTTCCTTGTGAGTTATGAGAAAGACTGCCGACCGCATGGACAGTCACTTGACTATATCTACTTCCGATATAGGTTTTCTTAATATCCAAAAATGGGTTTTATTTCGACTTTTTAATTATTAATATAGTTACTACCTATATATTATTTTATGGCTTCATAGCATACCCCCCAACCACAGAGAAAAAATAATAATTTATTATTATTTTTGATACGAAAAATGTTTACAATAATGAAAAAAAAAATTATCTTAATCTTAATTAATGCATATAATCATTCATTTAATAATACATAGAGAAAAAATCCATTTAATATATGTACAAACAATCAAAAAACATATTTATAGGCAGAAATATGACACAAAGAATAATGTCTAATGTTTATATGACAATTAGTCATAGACAATTATCTTTAGGTATTGTCTAATCAACTTCAGTAATAGTGAGATAAACTATTGGATATCAATGATGTGTATCGATAATTATTATGCTAAATACTCATCAAGGCTGTTAAGATTATCTATTATCTTTATCTCACAAAATCTAAATAGATTCCATGAAAAATATTTTCATACAAGATTTATTTGTTTATACAATAAGATCAACATAATATTAATGTCGGTTTTTTCAATTGTCATTTTGTATTGATATTCTCATAATGGTTATTATGAATATATATCTTCATAATATTTATTTTGAATTGATATTCTTATTGATTATTCTTGATTATTATTGATTGTTTTTGATTATTATTGATTGATATTGTCAATAACATTACTTACAATGTAACATGATTATCTTCCATCTTAGTTTACAATAAAATATTACACAAATTATTCAAGTCTTTTCTTCAATTATATATTTATATTACACTGCTCATTTTCCTGTGAGTCTTATATGTATCATTTATTTATTGGCTTCAATGCTATCTTTAGTCTTACATGAATACAATACAATATTACCATCTAATGCTCTGACTTTAGAGTCTTACATAGGCATTTCATTATTATATCATTCTTATTTCAATTCCTCTAATGCTTTTTTAAAGACTTACATAGGCATATTAATATTAACATATGGCATAACAGATTCACTGTTCAGAGGCCACAAAATTTATGTGCTTAACAGTCTTACCAAACTGTTCAGAGGCTACATAAAAAAATTTCCAACTGATAATCATTATTTTCATCAATTAGATTATTTTATACCAGTATCCATATTTACATATTTGTTCTTTACAAAGAAAAAAAAATGTTATCATGTCATTATACCTGTTACTGAAAATATCATATCTCATTCATAAATTTTAGTTAATCCTATGTATAATTTTATTGATTATACCTGAGTTCTCTGCTAAAATTCCTTAGAATTTCACAGCATTTTCTCAATGTTATTTTTCTATGTTCAGATTTACTAATATCATTGTCTGGTTTATTTTCAATTATCATATCATCTTCTGATTTATTTTCAATAACTTTGTTTTCTTCATCAGTTCTCAAATTGTTTAAATGAACAATTTTTTCTTTATTATTAATATTAACCTTGTAAAATACATCAGATAGCTTAAGTATTATTTCAAAAGGTCCTCTCCATTCCATAGTATTGCCACTGCCAATTGGCAAATAAACAAGTACTTTATTACCAACTTCTAGTTTTCTCATGTTCTTATGAATGTTTTCTTTGATATCAACTGCTATCTTGTAAAAAGGTTTATTTATGGTATCTGTCATTTGTATTGGAGCCTTATGTTTAGAATCTTTTTTATTATGTCTAAGACAGGTATCACAGCTTTTAATAAATGTTTTCAAATCTTTTTCCATTTTAGGCCACCAGAAATTCTTTTTAAGTTTACAAACTGTTTTCTTGCTACTCAAATGACCTGACAATGCATTGTTGTGCGAAATTTGCATTACTTTGACAGTTAATGTTTTAGGTATAACTATTTGAGTTACATCTAATTTAGTGTCCTTTCTACAGAGAATTCCATTTATTATTTCAATGTTTTTATTTTTAACCTGACCTTTTTCAATTTCTGATACCATTTTAATTATGTATGGATCTTCTTTCTGTTCTTGTTTTAGAGTTAGCTCATCAAAAGGCATGTTTATTAAACTTATATTTTCTGTTTTTTTCATTTGGGTTTCCTTTTTATGAGGACTATCAATGTATGATAATATCTCACTCTTCATTTTAGTAAAATCAGATATTTGATTTTTAGCAATGTTGAATATTTGTTTATGACCTTCTAAATGTCTACATAATGAAATAGCATGTAATTCTTTTGGTACATTGTTTATTTCACATTGACTTTCAAATTTGCTTACATACTGTTCTAGTTTTTCTGTTCCATTCCATTTGGGAATAGGATTATCCTTTTCATTATTTATGGATAAGTCAATATTAGGTGTCTCATTGAGAATATTATTTTCTGACTTTCCTATGGTTTGTAAGAAATTAAAAGTTTGTAGAGCAGGGTAAAATTCTTGTTCTGGTAAATCTACTAACTTCTCATTTTGCAATAGAACAGGTTTCAAATTCAAGTCATTGGATTTTTCATTTATCCATTTTTGAAAAATGTCAAAACTATTATCATGTTTGACATTGAAAGAATTACCAATAACTAAAGGTGCAACACAGTTTTTCATTATGGCTGCCTCTGCTTTTCCAGTGAGCCAAGGACAATCAATGTCTATTATAGTGACAGGACAATTTATTGTGGAACCATTTGCAAGTTTTATTGTATCCACTCTTATTATATTGGTGGGTTTCTGATTTGGAATGATACTTTCATCTATACATATTATACTACTTCCGGTGTCTCTTAGACAGTAAGTGGTCTTTCCTTCCACATAAGCAGGAAAAAGTATTAACTGACCCCTGTTTTCAAATATGACATTATTAGAATGAGATGTGGAATTGTTAAGTTTTCCTCTATTTCTTCTATTTTGGAAATTTGATTGAGGTCTGTATTGAGTATTAGGAAAATCTTGTCTTCCAACATGTTGATTTGGCACATTGTTATTGGAAAAATTCTGATTTGGCATATTTCTGTTTCCAAAATTTGAAAAATTCTGATTTGGAAAGTTTCTATTATCAAAATTAGAAAAATTTTGATTTGAAAAACCTCTATGATCAACATTTGATCTATTGAAGTTTGGATTGAAATTTCTACCTCTTGCATTGTTATTTCTGTAACAATATTCTGATGAATGGTTTGTACCATTGCAAAAAATACATCTATAATTATTAGATTTTGGTTGATTACCAAATTTTTTTCTATTGCCAAATTGATTATGTCTAGACCTAGGAGGTGAATAGCTCCTTCTTCTATGTTGAATTGTATTTACTGTTTGATTTTGTTTAGTCAGTTCTACATTAGGATGACTATCCTTAAAATTTGAGATTGCATCTATCAAACTCTCAACTGTCTTAACTTTTCTTTCCATAATGTGAGTAAACAATGGTTTAGAAGCTTGTTCTAATACTTTATCAACAACCATGATTTCTATAATCTCATTAGGATTTTTGGTATCTATTTTTACTAAGTCTAACCAGGTAAGTAAAAATGTTTTCACTTCAGACACAAAAGCTCTCGGTTCTATCTTGTCTGTTAAGATAAAGTTATGAAACTTCTGTCTGTAATAATCCTCAGAGTGAATAAAGAATTTGATTAATTGTTCTTTGATAATGGCATAATCAGTTATTTCTTTATCAATATGTGATAGTGCTTCCCTACCCTTATCTTTCAATTGTGGAATAAGGTGAATGTAATATTCTGAAATGGGAATCCCATATCCTTTACATGTTGCTTCAAATAAATTTAGAAAATCAACAATTTTCTCTTTCCCATCAAAAGGAGGCATTTTAAATCTTACACTATGTTTTGATTTTTCATTATTTGTTTGCTCAACTTTAGTATTTTGTAATTTAGCCAACTCCAATTCATGAGTTAATTTTAGTTGAGTTTCTTTCAACTGAGTTTCTCTTAACTCTTTTTCTTTATTCATTTCTAGTTCTTTCAATTCTTTTTCTTTATTCATTTCGAGTTCTTTTTGTTTAATTTCATTATCAAGTTCTTTTTGTTTAATTTCATTATCAAGTTCTTTTTGTTTTATTTCATGAGCTCTTAATTCTGCTCGCTCATCTCTTTCCTTATCTGCTAATTCTTTTTTCAATTGTTTAACTTTATTTTCAACAAATTCCTGATATTCTTTCTTATCAGTAATACCATATTTTTTTGCCAACAATTCAGCCTCATCATAGAGTAATTGAACCTTTGACTCCATTATTATTTATTATGAATGTCAAGATTTATTATATTATAGTACAGTACAATTATTATAATGCACTATTTTTATAGTACAGCAATGTTCTATTCCTATACTGGATGGCAATATTTATTAATTACTGAATGAGCATTATTATATTACTGAATGACAATATACTGAATGAGCAGTTATATATTATCACAGCAACTTTTTTTTTTTTTTTTTAATCCTATGCTGTAGTAAAATGTTTATAATTCAGAATGCAAAATGCTAGAATGTCAACAAGTATGCTAAGCCAAGACACATTTTCTATTATGGCTTGTTTATTTTATTATTATTAGTAATTTTATAGTAGAGTTTAAAGCAAGTGCAAGTCAATTTTTGCTATTATGACTTATTATTACTATATAGGTTGCACAATTATTTTCCGCAAAGCAAAGTACAATCTTATTATTACCAATGGTAGCACATAGATAATATTATTATTATTATTGAGGATGGCATATAAGAATTAGATTAATGTTATCATAAGCCACTATGATATTATTCTTATGAGCAATTGAAATGGATAAAATTATTATCAGTATTGGAAGTACATTTTCATTGTGATTACTGGAAGTACATTTTCATTAATGCCAATACACAATAATTTTACTATAATTAATAGCAATGTAAATTCTAGATAATATTATTACAGTAGCACTGCAAAGCACAATATTATTTTTATTTAGGTTATTTTACCTGTTATATTGTGAATATTTTGTACATTTGTAGTTACATGTATTAGATATCAATTATTATTTTGTTAATTGTAGTTACATGTATTTGGGCACTACTTAAATTATATAGTTATGAATGTGAATATTCATATTATTATTATCTAGGTGAACTTATTATTGTTAATGTTCTTACCATAGACCATTACACTCAGAGAGCAAAAACTAACCAATGCATATTAATGATATCTCAAAAAATACACAACAAAAAAATTATATCAAGTAACAATAGAAAAAAAACACAATCACAATACACTAATGCTGCTTGGACCACAAATGATAGAGGAATTTTTGACAAAGAATCACAACATGTATAACATTGACAAGACTATAGTAATTTTACTTTAATAATTCTTAACAATAACAAACAAAGTCAAGACAACTAACAGAAATAACCCTAACAAAGAATCATTTCTAATCAATCTCTTTTAAGAAATAGAAATAGATGATAGACAGAATAAGAATAGACCAGAGATTTGATTAAAAACTACCGCCAACCAAAGCCCGCTTTATACATAAATAATACATATATATATATATAATTCATACTAATGAATGTAAAAAATATGATTAAATTAAAGATTACTTAATAATCCAAATGAAAACACATTCACTGTATGAAATTACTGCAATGTAAATCCAGAGTAGAAATCCAGAAGAAACTTAATTAATTATTTAATAATCCAATGAATGTTCACACTGTATCAAGTTGAGTTGCTTAAAGTTTCCACTTCAGTATGGTATAATCCAATTTTAGAATGAACACAAGAAAAAAAAATGTATACCATTAATTAAAATTAATGTCAAAGTCTTTGGTATACAGATTAAATATTAATTATATTTAAAGTTATTTAATGTTATTTATTTATCTTCCGATAAGCACATCGGACTTCAACACATCAGATTTCAACACCTGGTCGTGTCACATCGGATTTGAACATAGGCTACATAAAATTCAACACACGGTTGTGTCACATCGGATTTGAACATCGGACTTGAACATATGTATATAGTTTAGGTTCCTTGTTGATAACATGTGGGAACGAAACTTTTTCCGGTTGCAAATATTAAATAATGATCTGCGTATAGTCACTTTTTTTCGATTTTTTTGTATCGAATTTTTTTATGATGATAAATTTGTCATCGGTGTACAAATGTTATATTTTCTTAGAGCTATTATAGTGCTCAATCATATAAATAGTATATGTATTTGAAATAATTGACTCAGGCTTCAGTTTTGTTCAAAAACTGGTACTCACATAATTTTCCATGTGGTTTGTAGTACGTCTTCAAAAAGTTCAAAAAGTTTCGAATTTGAACATAATATTATATCCTTCAGCTTCTCTCTCCGTTAGCTGCCACCAAACCTGTTGATGTCCTATTATTATTATTGGACTATCAAACATTACCACCAGTCTTCTCAGAGTATTTGAGTTGCAGTAGCTGAATTATTTGATTGATTTGAACATCAAAATGGACGACATCACCACAATATAACTTCCAAACTTGTAAATAATAAATGAACGACTTATTGCAGCATATAATTTAATAACAATTCATTAACAGTTGACACTTCACATCCAATGAACAAATATAGCTTTATAGTATCAACATAATACACAATTTTATTTATTTCTCCTGAGTCTAAAATACTGCCTGCGTTCCTTGTGAGTTATGAGAAAGACTGCCGACCGCATGGACAGTCACTTGACTATATCTACTTCCGATATAGGTTTTCTTAATATCCAAAAATGGGTTTTATTTCGACTTTTTAATTATTAATATAGTTACTACCTATATATTATTTTATGGCTTCATAGCACCCCCCTTCCCTTTTCCTCAAGGCCTTTGCTTTCAATAACTTTGATTATTTTTGGGCTGATTATTTTATTTTAGTACGAAGAAGCTACCGCTGCTTACAACTATTAATACTATAGACTAGATCTACTTTTAAATGCCCTTGTTGTCTCTCTATTCTGGAAGAAATTGTGAACAATAGGGGCCTACTCATATCTGTGCATACAGCTTTTAGATCATGTTTTATACTCATATATTGCTTAGACGGTAGACGTTGTTATTTCACAAAAATAAATTTCAGATGATGTATGACGAAACGTTTAGACGATGAAATATTTTGCACAACTTTTAGATGTTGATAGGCCTATTTCACATAACTTTTAGATGTTGATAGGCCTATTTCACATAACTTTTAGATGTTGATAGGCCTATTTCACATAACTTTTAGATGTTGATAGGCCTATTTCACATAACTTTTAGATGTTGATAGGCCTATTTTGGATAACTTTTAGATGTTGAAAGGCCTATTTCACATAACTTTTAGATGTTGATAGGCCTATTTCACATAACTTTTAGATGTTGAAATTTCGGATAACTTTTAGATGTTGATATTTCGGATAACTTTTAGATGTTGATATTTCGGATAACTTTTAGATGTTGATATTTCGGATAACTTTTAGATGTTGATATTTCGGATAACTTTTAGATGTTGATAGGCCTATTTCACATAACTTTTAGATGTTGAAATTTTACACAACTTTTAGATGTTCATATTTCACATAACTTTAAGATGTTGAAATTTTACACAACTTTTAGATGTTCATATTTCACATAACTTTAAGATGTTAATATTTGACACAGAATTTAGATGTTGATATTTCACAAATAGTTTAGATGTTGATATTTCCTACAACTTTTAGATGTTGATATTTCACACAAAAGTTACATGTTAATATTTTACACCGCATTTAGATGTTGGTGTTTTACTTATCGTTTAAATATTCTATTTATTACCGCCCAGACAGCACTACATATTCAATTATTCTATAGTTTTATTTTTGTTGCATCACATCTGTTTGCACACACATAAAAAGGGCGTCACTCTAAATACGGGACGTAGTGGGAGGGTAGGGGGAGAGAAATAGGGCAATATTTCATGTGAACTCAAAACAGACAACCGGAAACCGGGTAACGAATTCAGTATTATTCTGGTCCTTTATGCGTGAGTTTGGCTGGGTGGGCTGGGTGTTAAAGTAGCGAAAGGAGTGAATTCAGGAGAATACGCTTTTCATCATGTTTTGTAAAGTGTTTTGTTTTTAAGCTCGCCAAGCCGAGAAATCGTTTTTGATGAATAATTTATGGATGCGTTGTTGTTTTTTTAAACTATGCGATATTTACTCATTGTATTAATATTTTCCCGTGTATTTTTCCAAAGACTATATAATGAGATGGACCGCTTTCTTTAGTTTTAGAGCTGAATAGTTAGTTTGCGCATGCGCGGCCTTCAATACGCCCTCAAGTTTTCCGATGTGCACAGGGCCGTATTTAGGATTGTGGGGGGCCCTGTTCCCAAATTTATGTGGGGGCCCCTCATGGCCTCGCCCCTCATGGCCTCGCCCCTGCCTTCCGACATTGCTGTATTAGCCTGAGCACATTGTTGCTAATGCTGAATGATAATCAGCAACCCACTCTGTCTGACTGCTGCGTGCCGTAGGTTGCCCACCCATATTTGAGATTATTTAAGTTTTCCCCATTGTGCACGTCTCTGTGTGTGCGCGTGTGTGTCTTCGTGGCACACGGGCTTATGGTGTGGTTGGTAGGGGAGAGGGGTCGGGTGATCTAGGTAGGTAGGAGGGGACAGAACAGGGTTCTTCACACTAAAAGGGTTAGATAACTGCAAATCACAGGAGGTCACCGTTTGATGGCCTGCGCAGGCAGTATCCGGGGGGGCCCTTGAACGAAACACGAAGCAGATTCAGTAGATAAGCAGACACAGAAGGAGTTATGTACCTTTGTGGCAGTTTCTGCTCCCTGCTCTATCTCCCGTTTGGTCTCTAGTTCTCGTTTGTGCCTGTGTGCGTGATTTCTGCTCACTTCTATGGGTGGTCTCGTCATCAGCTGACGCCTACCTTTGTCTGCTCATCCTCTACTTTAAAAGAGGGACAAACCGATTGTTGTATTACGCGGTTTGTGCTTTCCCGACATTTATTTTAACCCTTACAGTCCCGGGCGCGTATATAGCGGAACTGAAAGCAGCATAGATAGAAGTAGGTCGGTATGGGAAGGGTTAAAATCTTATTTTAGGTAGGGTAAAGTAAAGTACCCTTCTGGCCAAATTGACCCATAGGGACGCTGAAGCAGCGTTCACCAGTTTCTATGGCCATGGTATACTTGGGGAATGTATGACCAGTACAATGCCAAGCCGCCTTTACTTTACCAGAACTAATGTCAGGTACCAATCAGAGCTGGGTAGACTCAGGGACACCCTTTAGTCCCGGGAAACAAATCTAGCCTTCACCAGGATTCGAACCCAGACCCTTCGGAACGCCAGTCGAACGCTCTGTCGCTCGGCCACGTGCCCCCTTAGGTACGGTATTAGCTGATTATTTGTTTTATGTATAGATTTATTTTTATTCCCACGAAATTCCAAACATGCAATTTACCCAGTTTTTTTTCTATAATTTTACAATATACCCAATGTTTCATGTTATAACAATATACCCAATTATATAAAGTATAACAATATTCCTAATTTTTCTAAGGTATAACAATATACCCAATTGTATATTATAGTACAAAACCACACAATGCCCTTTTATATTGTGAAACAAGTGAAACTGAACACACGATCCGCAAAGGATAGTTTACTCAATTAGAAATGAAAGCTGAAGATGTAGGGCCTATAAATGTGTTTTCATTGTTATTTTAATAATGTTTTTATATGTACAACACAGTGAACACTAGCATCGTTTGTTTTTTTTCAAAATACAGTACATTTCATGCTTTAGTATCCTAATAGCAAAACTGGTCAGTTTAGTGTGACCATGATGGGTCATTTCTTGTCCCCTAGGAGCAAATGTGGAGAAACATTCGGTCACTAAATCATCAATGTAGTACAAATACTTTATTCCCCAAACAACACTAAATATCATCTAAATAAATTCTTATAGTGGCCAACCGTACATGGATCGACTAATGAGCGTTAACAATATTATGTTATATACCATTTCGTATTACGTTTAAGTGGAAATAAAGTTAACGAACATGACTTAATAATCTGCGTGCATATTTTTATTTAAAGTAAGGATGTTTCAAAATATATTTTAGAGTTGGCAATAAATTATTATTTTAAAAAAAGTTTTTTTTTTGTTTTTTGTTTTTCAAGTTTATGGAAATGGAAAGCTAATTAGCGCTTTCATCATCCATCTATAATTTGAAGAAAAAACTAAGACATTGAAAAAAAAAAAGCATTTCTCTGACATAAAAAGTTATAGTCTTACACTGCAATAAACGCCTGCATTCAATGGCATTTACTGGATTTGATGGATAGGTTGAGAAATGAAAAGGGCGGGTGCTTTTTGCCCATACCACCTCTCCCTATTTATTCAACCCAAATCCAATTTCCATAAACAAACTTCAATCTAGTTTTACCAAGCATGACCTAGTTTTCTTTATTCCAAATCGACCTACTTTTGCTTAAACTTAAACAATGACCAATTTGTTTAGCGCATTAAAAACCCGCATGAATTGGCCTACTTTTTTTTAAAATCTTCCTCAGAACGTGACCTACTACTCATACCGAGGCAGGTTTTCGGAATCCACCACTCTGGTGACGGTACACAAGGGCCGCATCGCACCTCGGGGCAAGCAGACGTGGAACAGGGAGCTGCTCAGTGTTCCCACCGTCCCGCCCTCCCACCTTAGGGGATGCCGTATCATCGATGTACAGTACAGCATTGAGGTGAGTCGGTTTTGTTGGAAGTAAGTAAGTAAAGTAAAGTACCCGTCGGACCAAATTGATCATAGGGCTGGTGAAACAGCGTTCACCAGTTTCTGTGGCCACGGCATACTAGGTGATTGTGTTGCCAGTACAATACACTATGTGGGTAGATTCAGTGACACACTCCAGACCCGGGGAAAAAATCCTAGCCTTCACTAGGGTTCGAACCCGGGACCTTGGTTCGGTACTCCAGTCGAACGCGCTGCCGCTTGGCCACCTTGTAAGTTTAGGGGGAAATCATTCAAATATAGTGTCCCGGTATTTTTGTTTGTTTTTTTGTTCTCGAAGAAATATTTCAGAACTATTTTTGATTTGTACAAAATAACTGTTTAAATATAGGCCAAACTACTAAATACTAAGTAAATACCGTAAATACTAAATACAGTAAGACTTTCAAAAGAAATATAGTTTTTACATATAGTACACGAATAGTCTTATATGAAGTCACAAGCCTTCAGGATTCATATTTAAATGCCCTATAAAGCCCGACTGCCCTTTCTGTGAGATCTATTTCCAGCGGTCTATAAGTCCCCAGTATCATTTGTTCTCTTTAACACTCTGGAAAACTTTATTTTGGATTTCCTGGGATTTCCATAGACAAGTAATGACTTGTTCACTGGCATGCCAAACTTTAAAGCTAATCTTAGTTCCTTCAGTAAGATCTCTACAAGACGCCGCAAGCAAAAGAAAAATTTGAAGAAAAAAAAAAAAAAATCTGAAGACATTCCAGGTCTTGTGCCAGTATAAGCTACTCACTCCAACAAAGTCTATGAGATAAACATCAAGTAATGTGCCTTGTCTCTGGCCCAAAACTTACAAAAGAGGGGAAAAAAATTCTAACCTGCCATAAAAGCACGGAAGTTTACCCACTACCTTAGAACTCTATCAACCAATCAAATCAACAACACTACCTTAGAACTCCACCAACTAGTCAAATCAACAAATTTGATCAACTGGTTAAAATATAAAAAAAACAACAGGGAATTTATCCAAGGGGCGTAATTTAGAGGAGTTTGGGTACCTTACCGGTATTTTTTTCATTATTACTTTTTAATATTGAGTTGTCCCCCATGTTGAAGTATTGCATAGTTTATGCCAATGCTCCATTATTTTATTTAGGGGAGGGAAGCGCATTTTATTGGATCCCTATTCACCTATCACTTATTGGCCGACACTGGATCTGCCTAGGCATTTTGCCTTACGTTTGTAGAAAAGGGGATTTAAAAAAAAAAAAGAAGGTTTAGAGGGTAAGGGGAGATAATACCCTGAACTTCTCTATTGTTTACTCTGATGGCAAGGGGAGGAATGGAATCAGTTCTGTTTATTGCTGGCCTAATTTGACCATTTAGTTCCCAGGTGTTCTGTAGTAATCGCTGATGGCGGCCTAGCTAAAAAAAATACAAAGATTGGGCTTTTTTGTTGTAAATCAGACCCACCATTATAACACTATCATTGAACTGTGTAAATATTTGAAGCTATTGTGTAGAGCCACTTGTGCGTGCTGTGTATGAGTGTGTGTGTGTGTTTGTTTGTGTGTTTTAATGGGTATTAGATTGTTTTCTTCCAATCAGTGTTTATTTGTTTACGCTACGGAGATTACAAAGTAGAAAACGACTTTGAACAAGACGAGACACAAATCACAAATGGGGGGGCAAAGAGGGCGTGGGAGGGGGGGGGGGAGATTTTAACCCTTACAGTCCCGGGCGCGTATATAGCGGAACTGAAGGCAGCATAGATAGAAGTAGGTCGGTACGGGAAGGGTTAAGGCTGCTCTGCCAGGTGCTCCTGCACTTAATGGGGATTAGTCATAACCAGAGTCCAGACTCGCACTTTTTGTTTTACAGGGTTTACAACAAGGTTGTTGTTGTGGTTTTTTTATGTGTCGGGGATTCTATCTTTGTGGATAGTAGACCCCTTTTGATTGGCCACGATAGAGCATATTAAGTTCGTACACATTGTTTGGTTTCATTTGAAAACTTAAATTTTGAAGAACCATTTTTTTAAAACATGTTTAAAATACATTCTATTATTTTGAGCTTAACAAATGTAAAATGTCACTAGTAGGCCCTAACAAGTTTTTTTTATGGGATTGTGTGGCCAGCACAAACCCTGATCGCTTCTCTATAATTCATTTTTAATATATATATTTATTTATTTAAAAATAGTAACAAATTAATAAGTAGGCCTTGAAGTTCAGTTCATTTGATTTAAGGATGTACTAACTAGATACACGTAATTTCAATAATTTAAAATATAAATGCTTTTCCGCCTCTCTTTGGAAAAACTTTAAAAAATTAATACAACAGGTATAACTAGTGTTATTGCGTTAATATTTAGTCTAGGGCGATTGAAACCATAAAAAAACAATGTACACAGGCCAGTGCTTATGACAAATCGTCCTTGAGAAGCACGTTGACGACCATATTTATTTTCGCGAACGCAAAAATGCCTTTTGCCGAGGGCGCGCCTTTCCGAGGTTGATTACATTGTCCCTGAGACAGCCATTCAAAATTAAATTACGGTATTCCTATTTCAGCAGATCAACAGGTGCACAAAAACTGGTGGAAAAATGCGTCTTCAAATTGGTTCATTTCTTTTATACAAGCCTTTATATATAAAGATAACATATAATCAAGAACAGAGAGATTTAAGAACTCTTTTGTTCCACTGTCAGTAAGACTCTTTCAAAAGAATCACCTTTCAGCCAGGAAATACGATGGCTCAATAGCTGACTCCTAAATAATAGGCCTACTTTTTTCTTGTATGATAAATGGTATGATAGTGTGCGTGAATGTCTATTGTGTTTGAGTACAAATGGTTCTTTAATATTGTTTTAGGTATGCTGAAAAAACGGAATTTATGTAATCAAGTCAATTTTCCATTCATTTGGATCAATAAAGCAATCTTATCTTATCTTATCTTAATTATATATAACGCTAGTAAGAACTACTATGACCATACCCGATACTACAGATACAGCAAATAAACAGACTGTTAACATAGAACTATAGATATTAATACTATTAATACAGTCTACTACTGTAGTATTATTTAGCTATAAGCTTAGCTAATAATATGTACACTGTAGAAACATAACTTCTTCAGAAAATGAAGCAGCCTACATCAATGTTTTTTGTCCTTAATTACTTAATGCCCCGCCCTTTTCGCCTTGAGTTCCTCGTGCATTTGATCAGCGGGAAACATAAAAACAAATGAAGTGAAATAAAGGAAATGTAACTGCTTCCTGGTAGTGAGTCTTCTGGGATCGATCGACTGGATGCAATGCGTTTTCAAACGCACACAGACAAACACATACACACATAAATACACGCATACAAAAAAATCTGACAATTCTATGTACTTTTATTTTCGCATTTACCACCTTAACAAAATGTGTAGAGACCTTTCTTTCTAAGAGACCTCTCTTCGTAAGCCAATGAAAGTGATGTCACATGACATCTAATTCTTGAGAAAGAAGATTTTCCTTTTATGAAATTAATGAGCTTAGCAAATTGTATCATATCCATCAACACGCAAAGTGAATAGAATTAGCACATAATGAGTCATCTAATAATATTTCTTTTTTTTTCTTTCAAACTCATATTCCAGGAAAATACAAAACAATAAAGTACGTATCGATACACTGCATGGTTCAAATTAAAATATTAAAAAAAAAAAAAAAAAACTGCCAGAAAATAAATTGAGAAAACATCAACAAATGGAGATAAAAACACCAGCATAGCTGAAAACACACGATGATAAGTTGTCTCCCCCGTGAGTGCAACTATTTATTGCCAGTTGCCCTCGACACTTGCCATGTTGCACTTTTGACATGTTTAGATCTACAACTTTTTTCTTTTGTCTGTTAAAGATTTCAATAGAAACAATGTTTTGGCACAGGCTCATTCTTTTCAGTTTGCAGCTAGTCTAGTCAGTTCGCTGCTAATCTAGTCAGTTTGCTGCTAGTCTAGTCCGTTTGCTGCTAGTCTAGTCCGTTTGCTGCTAGTCGAGTTAACTTGCTGCTAGTCGAGTCAGTTTGCTGCTAGTCTAGTCAGTTTGCTGCTAGTCTAGTCAGTTTGCTGCTAGTCGAGTGATTTTGCTGCTAGTCGAGTCAGTTTGCTGCTGGTCTAGTCAGTTTGCTGCTAGTCTAGTCAGTTTGCTGCTAGTCGAGTGATTTTGCTGCTAGTCTAGTCAGTTTGCTGCTATTCTAGTCAGTCAGAAGTGGGTTAATGAAGTGAAACAATTTCTTATACATTTTCAATATTTTATGTACCGAAAGGAATGTAGGCCTAACAATTTAATTTTTTTAGCGTTTTTGTTTTTATTTATGTATGTGTGTATGAGCTTTAGTGTGATTGATTGTTTGTTTGTAAATCCCCAACGAAATATTTTGCTAGCGTTATTTAGCAATGATTTAAATCGCAACATTTGTTTTCAACATACATTTGAATCTGACATAAAACTACATTTTCTGATTTGTTATTGTGTGTGTGTCTTATTTTTCCAAATTACGAAGAAAGTATATAAACTTGTGCTAATTAGTTATTACAAGAAACCTAAAATATTATTCTTGGTCGTTGTTGCTGTTTGTTTTAATCTTGTCGTTATTTAAACAACTATTTTAAACTGAGTGTCCATCAATTCATCTGGCACCGGATATTTATTATAAACACAACAATGTTTTTTTTAAGTTGCTGAAATTTTATATCTAGATGTTTTAACGATGCACACGGAATAACTCTTAACGGTTTTTTTTCTAGTCAATTATATTTTAATATATTTTAACAGCTCATTTACTGTGCAATCGTTCAAGAGAGTTGCTTTAAATCTACTTTAAAATGTATAGGATTATAAATTATGCTATATACTTTATAGGCTACTTAAATCCTAAATGAGCTTAATTGTATGCCAGAGATTGCTTCACATTAGAGCTGCTAAACTGTCTTAAATTTAGTTTTACCAGGATGTGTGAAAAGTAATGTTCTGTGTAGTAAGTGAAGTTGTGTGCAAATAAAGGAGCAAAGTAATGTTTTAAGTAGTATGTGAGGTTATGTGCAAATAAATGAGCAAAGTAATGTTCTAGGTTGTATGTGAAGTTATGTGCAAATAAATGAGCAAAGTAATGTTCTAGGTTGTATGTGAAGTTATGTGCAAATAAATGAGCAAAGTAATGTTTTAATTAGTATGTGAGGTTATATGCAAATAAATGAGCAAAGTAATGTTTTAAGTAGTATGTGAAGTTATGTGCATATAAATGAGCAAAGTAATGTTCTAAGTAATCTAAGTAGTATGTGAAGTAATGTTTGACGCGTGATAAGTGGCTATAACAACACGCTTTAAAATTTTTAATGTAAATACACCGTACTAACTCATTAAATCCATAGTTAGACCGTGTGATTCTCAGTTTGGAAATGTGTACGGCCATGTCATACATGAGGATTGTCATACATGAGGATTGTCATACATGAGGATTGTCATACATGAGGATTGTATGACAAGCCAAGTATCTTTGATATTCTCTTCAACTGATTTCAAGTTGAAATAGAAGAACTGGGCAGACTCAATAATATCTCTTGGGGCCTTTTTTTGGACAAGATTTAAAATACGAGCCCTCTAGAATTGTGTAACGCTCTAACGCCAAGCCACCGCTAATAGTAGTAAATCAAGCTTAACATGGACTTTGTATTGTTTATATGTTTCAGCTGTGCATCAAACCGTGCGGAGTTGCCAGGAAGGTGAAGCTTCCGGTTGACATTGTTATCGGCACAGTGGCCTTGAAGGACCAACAGCACAAGGTCACGTGCCACCCGCTCCTGTCCCCCGAGGACAACAACTTCCCCTTCCCCTTCTTCTCCGCCAACGACGACAGCGAGGTGTTCCTCACAGACCTGTCTATCCACAACATGCTGCCCACCGCCCCGCCCTGGGAGGAGGATGATGACATCCCTTGACACAGGACCAGCCTGTACTAGTTAACAAGTAAGTCAAACTTGACACAGGACCAGCCTGTACTGGTTAACAATAAGTCGAACTTGACACAAGATTAGCCTGTAGCCCACTATTTCATAACTAGGTCAATAAATTGTCTACTATGTAAAACCAAAACTGTTCGATAAAGTAAAGGAACTTTTCAGATGATCTTTTACCGGTACGATTAATTTTCATTTAAATAAAAACATAATTTTTTATAAAATGTGCCAAGTGTTGCCAACTATTCATATAAGCTTAGGGGACGTCCATTAATTACGTCAACAATTTTTTGGCGATTTTTACCTCCCCCCCTCCCCCTTGTCAACAACTGTCAAACTTTCAGAGACCCCCCCTATATAATTACGTCAACAATTCGTTACCCCCCCCCCCCCCCTATAACAAGTAAAAAAACAAATTAAACGCTGGCTTTCAGTTTAAAATAGATTTGAAACGGAAAGGTCTAGATCAGGGGTCGGGAACCTTTTTGACTGAGAGAGCCATGGACACCTCATATTTTGAAAAGTAGGCCTAATTCAAAACATTATGTTTAAAAATAAAAATTCAAGTAAATTTCCCTTTTAATTACAATGAATGCAGGGTTCTATTTTTCTGTCTTTTAGATGCTGAGCTGCAGTAGACTTTAGCTCATTTGTAGAATGAAATATTGATATGCAATTAATATGTAGATCTAGGGAGTCTAAATATTTTTGTTTCATAATCGAACATTTGTCTGCGAGCCAGATGCAGCCATCAATAGAGCCACATGTGGCTCGCGAGCCATAGGTTCCCGACCCCTGGTCTAGATCTTAACTATAATTAATTGTAATACATTTTAAAACTTGTTTTAAAGATTTCATATTGACTAGATAGAACTCTCATAGGCGTAGCCACGAAAGGGGTATAACATGCTTACTACCCCCCATCGCCCCTCCCGATTTTTTTTTCCAATCCGAGGATTTTAACAATATTTCTTTCCTTTTTATTTACTATTGTTCTTTTCATATAGAAATATTGAATACTTTCTGATTGTACTTTTCACTAATGAGCTTTTGGTACAATGTTAATTGTTAAATAGTTTAGGGGGAAATTGTGCACCAGTTGTAAATTAAGCTGCTATTTTAACCATATGCTCACTATTTCTTCTTGCATTATTGCCCCCCTCCCCCCCCCCCCCACACATTATATGATTATACACACGGTAGTTGGCTTCCTTGCCCCTACCGCTCCTACCTTGCACTATTTGCCACCCACACCTTGCAATCTGGCTACGCCACTACAGGCCTACTAATACATTTTTATCTCATACATTTTTTTTTCAGACAATTAGAAACTAAAACTAAAAAAATTCCTATATTTAGCCTAATCACCAAATTTTAATGTTTCACCTATTATAACGTAGTCAGCAAAAATATATTAGTTTATATATCAGAATTAGGGATGTTAAAAGGAAAGGTAAGCTAAAAATTTCGGACTTCATGGGCCACGAATTATTTTTTCTGAAGGAAATATTTTAAAATAACCATTTTGGATTCACACAATAAGCTTACACTTCATTCAATGCAATTCAAACATAGTCTCAGAGAGGGCCTATTGTTGTCTTTAGTTATATTGCCAATCCCAGCTGTCGCTTACATGGTATATATAACGAACGCCAGTCTCTGGCGCCTAATTTCACTTCTGTACCTATGAGCCCCAAAGCTGGCGAAGTGTGTAAACCGCCGATACGTTCCCATTAAGAATACACCAGCGGGCGAACGCATGGGGGGAGAGCTCCCGCAGCGGGTCCGGACAGAGCTGAGCTCAACCCTAAACGTTACGCCCTGGACACAAGACGGGCTCGTCCGGTTTTTTTTTTTTGAGACCTTTTAACTTGGTTCCCCGAGTCTGACCAGTGAGCTAATGCATGGGACAAGCGGTCGCCGAGATACTTCCACTCCCATCTCTGTAAGTGACGGAGAGAGGCGTGGTATCCCAAGCTGCAAGTCTGGAGATTAATCGGCTTGTTCTGTTCTTCCATTTGAGGGGGCCTGTGAGGTACCCACTGTCCGATTTCTGGCGTCTCCGGGGTGGGGGCTGATGCGACCTACGGAAAGGTATACAAAACGTCCTGTAAAAACGGCTGCTTTAAAAGGTGGCATTGAGGGGATGACATCCCTGTGTCAGACAAAATCCGCTCGGCCAACACACCGTCAGCCCTTATTACAGGAATAAGAGGCAAGCCATGGATGGCTCGAGCAAATGTACGTTCGTAAAAGGGGAATCCGAACAGAGCAAGCCGACCCAACAAGCGACCGCCCTGTAAGACAAAGCCTGCCTATTCATATCTTTCCATGTCGGAGTGCATGGCCTGCTAACGCTGATCCAAACATGGTTTCAAGGGTTGGAACTTGTAAAAGACTCAACCATGGGCGTTGAATTAAAGCAGTCGACTCTCGGACGGTGTTCAAAGTCCTTTCAGGACTCAATAACAGAACGGCGCCTAATTTAGATGTAGGCCTACTGAGCGGCAAAAAACTGGGTTTCTGTTTCTGAACGTACTCTGCAGAATGTTTGTTGGTGTGTTTCTGTTCTTTTGTTATTCCAGTCACAATGGCTCGCTAGACTACAGCGAAGGTGAAGTTTTTTACAATTGGTCGGTCATTTTGCCGTGCTAACAATTGCATTAGTTTCCACTTTCCTCTCATACATAGATCTACAAACTAATAAGATGAACACAAAAAGGACATGTCACATGTAGCGTCCGTAATTTTAATTAATATATTTGTATTAACTTAAAACCATGTTTATAGATGTCTGCTATGTAAGTGGCACATGACAAATGTAGCCTAGAATTTTTTAATAAATTTGTATCATTTTTTTATTTTAAAAAAGTAACATTGTTGACGTCCACTTTTCTTGACCTCCCCCCCTCCCCCTTGTCAACAATTGTCAAACTTTTTCAGACCCCCCCTCCCCCCTATTTTGTTGACGTAATTAATGGACGTCCCCTTATTTACAAAAGCTTATTATTCAATGACCAAGTTGTTAATGCATGGTTAAAGAAAGCAAGTTGTTAAAGTTGATTTATAGGCCTACCCTGCGTTTAAAAAACATTATTTATTACTGATACTGACCTACTTTACAGAGAGATGGGTAAAAGATATATTATTATTTGAAATTCTAATCTTACTTTATTGAATTTTTTTTTCAATGCAATATTGGGAAATTTAAAAGCGTTCACGTCTGAGAACAGCTCTGTAACTATAATAAATGCTGATGATGTCCCTTGGGATAATCGCGCCAGTGGAAACCTAGTAATGGTTTGTCTTCTTCTGTTCAGATAATAGCAACAGGAAGGTAATAAAGAGTTATCAAATGCCTCCCTTGTGACATCATGAATCTTGGCCAAAAGCTGAACACTTTTTTTTTTTATTAAACAGATGTACCATTGTTTAGAGGCGGGAACTTGGTATTGACTAAAAAAAAATCCCTTTTCGGCAATTGTCTGATTCGCTAAAATTTAGCCTATACTAGGTATTAAAAAAAAATGTATGTGATCGTCGAATATTTCAATATCTTTGTTTCTTTTTTTTCTTTTTTCACAGACCTAAAAAATTCCAAGTGGCATTCCATCTTGTGGGGAGTCAGGCATACAGGCATGCAAATGAAACAGTTCTACGAGGGTGTCATTCTATGGTATCAGTGGCGTGGGTTTGTGGAAGGGGGGGGGGGGAATTGGGGGTGGGGGGAGGAAGGAGGCAATAAATCAGTGGCATGGATCAGTGGATTGGAAAATGATAACTAATGGAACAATATTTAATTGAGCGTTTGCATCTTCGAGTGCTTTGTGGTTTGATCTAGGTACAGACACAGATCTCTCGCCTTGCTTTTTCAGACACGCGTCTCCAAGCTACTGGTCAGAAGAACACTTGCCCGGCTGTAATTGTAATGTCTTACTCTAAATGTTGTGTTTATAAAAAACAAACTCGCTTGAGTTTATTGTTATTGCATGACTATAACTATAACCATTTATAGTTTAAAACTACAAGGCAGAGATGGCTAAAGCATTATTATTTTTTTTAAGGTTTATAGTTCATTTATCCTAATGATTGTAAAAAATGTTGTTTTATTATTATCTTGTGTTTTATTGTGTTAGTTATTGTATTGTTATTTTTTTTCGTGGTAATTGAACTATTTGCGAATGTGGATTAGCTTATGGACAAAAAACAATGAGTTCCTATAGTTGTTTAAGTCTTATCTAATCCACTTATAGCACAGAAACCAGTATTAGTTAAACAGGTAATTAACTGCTCTGTAATAAAATGGTATAGAAATGAGATATAACAAAGTAGTATCAGTTGTGGAGAATATCAATCTTGTCTCAAGACTATCCACAATGGTACTGAAATCAATTCCTTTATCAATTCACTAAAGTATCGATAATGTCATTGAAATATCGTTTATTAATGCACTAAAGCATCGATAATGTCACTAAAATAACGTTTATTAATTCACTAAGGTATCGATAATGTCACTGAAATATCGTTCATTTCACTAAAATATCAATAATGCACTGAGATATCGTTCATTTCACTAAAGTATCGATAATGTTGCTGAAATATCGACCGTATGACTGAAGTATCAATCTTGTGACTGAAGTATCGATCTTGTGACTGAAGTATTGATCTTGTGACGGAAGTATCGATCTTGTGACAGAAGTATCGATCTTGTGACAGAAGTATCGATTTAGTGACAGAAGTATCGATTTAGTGACAGAAGTATCGATCTTGTGACTGAAGAATGGATCATATCACTAGTATTGATCTTTTTTAAAAAAGAAAACAAGCAAATGCTTGGAACAATTTCAAAACATGGCTGAACGTTCTGTATAATGTGTGATACAACAGATAAAAAATTAAAAAGACTGGCTAGCATTAAACAATTTAATAATTTTCCCCATTGAGCCAAATTGTAAGACTGTTATATGTGCATGAAGTATTGTCAACAGCTTTAGAGTTGTCTTTTGTTCAATGTTTCCAGCAAATCATCTAGAACTATTTCTAAAGTATTATTTTTTCTTACTTCTAATCGAACTAAACAAAGTTGTGTCATCGTCGTCAAGAAATCTTTGTGTGATTCAATACTAGTACTAGTACTGTCAGCACAGTTATAAAGTTCATTTGCGAAAACTGTCGGAGAATTCAATGTTGGAACATCAAATTATAATTATAGAATAGAAATATTTCAGACACAATTTAATCGTTAATTTGTTTCCGTTTGTTTTTGTGTGTGTGTGTTTTCTCTTTTCTTTCTTTTAAATTTTGTTTTTAAATTCTTTTTATTGACTGCATTAGTTATTGAATTATTTCCGATACTAGAATGCTGTACAATCAGCATTTCAGAATTATTATTCAAAGAAAGAGGTTTTCTAGTCCAAGGGAAATAACTCATAAAATACAATCCATTTTCTCAAAATCATAGTTACATTTCCTTAGAAATGTTCTAAAATTTAAAATACCGAGATATAATCAGATCTGTTTACAATCATAATAATTTAAAAAATGATAGTACAATTTACATTATTAGTAACAGGAATTTTGAAAAAGTTAAACATCAAAGTTAAACATCAAATATTCTTTTATTCTTAAGTATTTTGTAGGATGTAATAGGCCCGTATTGTTTATAATTGCAATAGTAATAGATCTATGTATTTAATTACTTAAAAATATTGAATGTTTAAGCTTATAGGATAGCCTTTTTATATTTTGATATAGTTAATATAATGCATTATGTAATTATGATTTAATATCAGATATTACTTTATGATTCTATATAATCAATTATAATTTCAAAAGATATAAATGCAAACTAAAAGTGGTGACATTCTATAGTTGGCACTGTTTTAAATTTTTAAATTTTAAATTCACTTTAACTTTAACCTGATAAAAAGAATTATAAATAGTCTAGTTATATTTGGCCTAAACTCTTGAAATAGAATGGATATGTAATTTTAAATATTCACTGTGTGCATTTATTGATATTGTGGTTCATAATTTTATGAAGTGGTTTCTTGCATTTAAAAAAGTAGAATTTATGAAATAAATATATTAATTGGGTCTTGTGGACTCTACACTGTCATTGGGCTTATTTTCTTTTATTTTTTTGTATTTTTTTTATTTGTGAATGAAAATGTATTTTTGTTTTGTTTCAGTTATAACCAAGTAAGGTTAAACTTTTTAAAAGAAGCTTGTATGTTAGATTTCAGGAAACTGAAATAGTTTTATTTCGTTTTTAATGCATTTCATTAATTACTACGCCATAAATTATAATTATCTGAACAAAGCATTGAAAAAAAAGTGTAAAATTTTAACTGATTCATTTTATGCTTTTAAACCTCTCTAGGTCTATATTCTCCCCGTATGTGTTTGTCCTTCAACAGCAAATATGTAGATACAAGACGTAACAAGATAAATTCCCCAGGGTTGCTCGGGGAAAAATTAAATAGGCCTGTATAGCTACAGATAAACATTTCAAAAACTATAATGAACAGAAAGCTATAGATCTAATAATTTAAAATAGAATTATACAATTTAAATAGAATTATTTTTTACTGTAAACCTTCAGGAAAGTAATTTTAAAATAAATATTGTAATCAGATTAAAAATAGGCAAGTCTTTTTATTTAAAAAAAGCCAAACTGCTTGGTGTTGCCCGTGGATTTAAAATCTTTTTTTTTTAAAGTAATAGTAATAAAAATGAAACATTTTTAGAAAAGATAGGTATAGAATAACCAAAGGCTAAATTGCCCATGAAAAAAGACATAGTTACAAAAGCCCATAGCTACAGATAAAAATTGTATCAACTATAGTGAATAGAAAGCTATAATAATTGTAAAATTGTAATGATTATTTATTTACGGAAAATATTTAAGAAAGTAATTTAAAATAAATATTGTAAATGGCTTTTTTAAAAAAACAAGTCTTTTTATTTAGCAAAACATTAGGACTAGAATCGAACACCTGTCTCCCACATGCGTCTAAAATATAATTATTAGATTTAACTGCCTGAAAACAGTTTAGGAAAGCTTAAAGTCCTAAAATTCTTTACAATCTTTAAAGAAAAAAGTAATACTAATGGAAATTTTAAAAAAATCAGTAGAAGAAGAAAGCTATCAGCAGGGAATCGAACCCAGGTTGCCCGCATGGCAGTTGTATATGCTTTGAAATAAAACAGTTAAAAGATAGGAGTGGTCATGCTTGCCAGAAGTGAGATTGCTTATTTAAATAGGAGATAATTTGGTCATGTGTCTTTAAATTAACCAATGGCAGTCGACACACACATGTCTAGTTTTATTTATATAGCGATATATATACTACATCGTAAATTATAATTATCTGAACAAAGCATTGAAATAACAGTGTAAATTTTAACTGATAAATTGGATGCTTTTAAACCTCTCTAGGTCTATGGTATATTCTCCTCATATGTGTTTGTCTTTCATCAGCATTCTCATTAAATATATATATATACAACATTCAACAATCCTCACTTTGAGGCTAAAAACCTAATCCTAAGCATTCAACTTATGTCTGGTACCTTTGAAATAAAACAGTTACAAGATAACTCTCCTCTAACAATAACAGTGTTACTCAAAGCAAGTTGTGGGCCTTCATTAATTAGAAAAAAAATGTTTTTGTGTGTGTTGTCTTTCTTTTACTATACATGTTACTTTGACATTTGACATCAAGTTTACATGTAAAAATACTTCAGAAAAATTATCATTTGCTATTTTACATTCTATTGTTATTCATAGCAATGGTTATAATTTTCTTTTTAAATACTTTTTATATATAAGAACACATATAAAAATAATGAAATATAAATTTATTGTCTTGTAAATGATTGTTAACCCTCCCCCCCCCTGTTGTCAAGTCATTCAAATGTATGTTTAAATCATTATTGTGTTTTGTTGAAATATATATATTTATATATAATGAATATTATCAGGGCGTATAAAGAGCTCATTTATGTGATATTGAGAATGTGTCTTAGTATAGTGTAAAGGTACATTATATTCGCTATAACCCTATGTAATCATTTACAGGTGTTCAGTGCACAATTAGTTGGCATGTGAACATTCTGATAAGCTTAATTCTTTTTTCTATGCCAAGTATCCTAAATAAAACATTTTACATAATTAAAAAAGAAAAGTTTTCCTGTATATTGGAATTTATTTCTTACTAAATAGTGTAGCTTTTTGTTGTCAATTTTATGCAAATAAAAAAGTTAATATAACCATATATAAGTAAGTTTTGTATGTTAAAGAAAAATGTTTTAGTGCGTTTGTTATCATATTATAATTCTGTACATTTTAATTTTACCTTAATCAATAACTGTGGGGTTTGCTAAAATATTCAAAACTTATATAAACTTACTGAAACAACAAATATTTTTATTCTGTATTTATTGTATAGTGAAGACTGGTTTATAACAAAGTATTAATGCAATTAATGCATTTTTTTTATTATCACGTAGCCTAAAGTATGATTGATAATGAATTTGAAACAAAATATTCTATTTAAAAATTTCAATAGATTGTAAGAAGAATGTTATTGAAATCATAAAGTATTCTTCTTCTTCATATTACTGTGGATACCCCGTTAGTACCGAGGAAAGAAACCACAATTTAAATACACATAAAATAAAAAACATCACAAACAACAATTATAAACAGATGACACAGTGTCACTTTAGGTTTTTAGACCAGCCCTTCAGTGACGATTTAAAAGCCTGAACTGTAGGGGCAGTGATGGAGGCCTGGTCCAGGGTGTTCCACAGCCTAATGGCTGACGGAAAAAAAGAATATTTGTAGACGTCGGTGCGTGCATGTGGGACATGCAGCTTGAGCTGATGGCCTCGGGTAGAGCGGGACACCTGTTGGATTCGACCTGGCTGAGTGGACATTTCCACGTGGCGGTTCACGATCTTGTAATAGTGGTGACCTTGTTTATCGCTCTGCGATGATGTAGGGGCTCCAGTTGGAGTTGGGCCACCAAAGCTGAGGCGCTAGATTTAAGGCCGTAGTCCTTATTTAATGTAAAATCTAATTTGATTTTCGTATTGTCATATAACTGATCCATTTATAGCTTATGACATCATAATTCTTGTTATGGAATAGCAGAGTTTTTGTTTCATACAAATTAGTTTCAGTTTGTCATATAAAACACATTGCAATTAATATTTCTTAAATATAAATATAAACCTATTTTTCTGATAGTTTCTTTAATGGGATTTGGGTAGATTTAAAATGTTTAATTTGTACTGAATAATGATTTCACAGCATTTTTGTTTTTCAAAGAGCAATAATATATTGTTGTCTAATACTTTTCTTTATAGCAAATACAATTGATAAGATATTGACAATATAATATGTATCTGTCACTTTAGAATGCTATGAAAAAAAAAGAATTTATTGGACATATTGATTTTTAATCCTAAAGCTCCAATTTTTTTTTTCAATCAAGTGAGAATACTGAAGAACATATTATTTATTTTTTTATTTCTGTGTTATTATATCATTGTGTCATAAAGAATGCTGTTCGATGTATGGCGGCCATTTAAGAATCAAATCACTTGTAAAGTAAATTGTCACAGTATGAATGTTGTATTGTTTTAAATTCAGCACCAGACTGAGTTGATGATATTAATCTATCACTGATATATATATATATATATTTGTCATGGTTGATTTGATCCGATTTATAAATAAATGTACAATATTTTTTGTCTAGGTCAGTGTTGTTGTTATTTTTATTTAAATGTTATTTTTAATTTCTTTTCTAGTTGTGTTTCTTGTTCATTTTATCGTGAATACAATTATTTATTTTTTTGTGTCTCTTCTAGCAGCTCCACAAGGATCATAAAGAGTAATCCGAAATCAAATTTTAAAATTTTGTTATTTATATTTTACAAGGTTACAATAACAAAGAACTAAAAAAGGCTAGCCTACTGAACACTACCCGGTATATAAAATGGTTCTTTTGTAGAGGAACCATGCACTGATAACTAAACTGAACATTTTAATTTACCTAGTAACATATTCAAAAGGAAAATATATTATAAGGCAAATAAAAGCGGCAATGATATATATATACCTACAAAGAAACTTATCATTCTAACTAAACTAACTTTGAAGTACAGCATCGCTTTATGATGTTATTCAATTTTATATTAAATCTTATCTTATAAGTTTACAGACGTTCCTTCTAGAAAGAAGATTATTACGTCTACTAGGCCCAAAACTCATGCAGGGCGACAGGGATCCGTCGGTGGCAGGGATAGAACCCGCGACGTGTCAGTTGGTTTTTGGTTGACAGTCCGGTGAACTAACCGCTGGACCAGCCGGCTTCACTATTGAAAGAAAAGGCATCAATATATAATAATATGTTAACACTTTTTTCTAGGACTTTACAGTCCAAACTGGACTCTATGGCATTTAAAGTGGGGAAATGGGTTCTAGTGGAAATAAAAAGGTTAAATCAGGTCACCTAAGGAAGTACAAAATACAATAATTAAAAAAGTATCATCGTACTACTAGAGGGCACAGTGGCCGTGGCAGCGCGTTCGGCTGGCGTACCGAAGGTTCTAGGTTCGCATCCTGGTGCAGGCTAGGATTTTTCCCCCGTGTCTGGAGGGTGTCCCTGAGTCTACCCAGCTCTGATGGGTACATGACATATTAGTTGGGATAAAGTAAAGGCAGCTGTGTATATTGCGTGGCGCATACAATAATCTAGTATGCCGTGGCCACAGAAACTGGACAACGCTGATTCACCGGCCCTTTGGGTCAATTTGGTCCGACTGGATACATCGCACTAACTAAGACTTACATATTGCGCGTCTCAGTAGCGACGTGTATTATATATTTCCACGAAATCTTATAATACCTTATGTCTACATGTCATGTGATTGGCAGTTAGCCAATGTCGCATATTATACTGATTGCTGGCCAACATACAAGAAATAAATGTTGCCAATAGGCTACAGCTTTTTTTTTTACGCGCAACTAAATAGTTTCTAAATAGGGAACGTAGAGACAAGCTGGAAAACGTTGGCTACTTACAGTCAGGAGTAGATACGCATTGCGTATGTTTTTATAACGATGTAGCGAAGCAATGTTGTTAAAATTATACATTTAATAATCTAATGACTCATTCAAGTAGACCCACCTATCACATTTGAACAAAGAAATATCCCACTAGTAATGAGAGATAAAAAAAAACAACATAATAGTATAATAATAATTCTATTTGTATAACGCTGCCAATAAACACAATGTAAGCTCAGAGCGCATTTAACAATGACCAACAAACAAGCAAATACAAGGATATAATTCTCTAGGCTGAAAAGGATATGTAACTAATTAATTATTTCAAAAATTAACAAAACATGGGACAAAGCAAATACATGTAGCTTAATATGAAAGTAAAGCAGCATGGCTCTAAAAAATGTTAAAGAAGGTAAATATTAAAATAATAATTTTTCAAGTGCTTTTTAAAAGAGACTATAGAACTTGTTTGCCTGCGTTGGATGGGAAGTAGATTCCATACTTTTGGGCCAGATATTGAGAAGGATCACATGCCAACGGTCGTCAGAGAGAAACGGGGCACCCCCAGCTAAGCGAGGAGTCGGCATAACGGAGTGTTGCGACTATAATTTATATATATATATTTTTTTTTTATAATTAAAATAGATTGATAAAGTGTTCAAAGTTTCTTTTTCCATTCTAGGCCTATCCCCATTTCCTAATCCACCTCGTTATGTATTATTTGTGAGAATATAGGCAGGCAAATGTTACGGCGTGATCGTGCTAATTTGGTTTTAAATATATTTCATAACAAATATTTTTGTATAGGAATCCGTATAAAATCCGTGTTAAGATCTACACATTACCAAACATAAAAAGTACAAACATAAAGATGTCTCCATTTAATTGAAAATTGCAACGAGGAAGGGATAGGGGGAAGGGGGGAAAGATAGATGGATAGATGTTGAAAGAAATATATAGAGTGACAGATATCAGATAGTTAATGATAGATAAAAAGACATTGATAAACAGACAAAGGCATATAGGCTACATAGACAGACTAAAAGACATGCAGATAGATAGACGATCGTTTGATAGATAGGCCTAGGTAGGTAGGAAAATAGGTAAACAATAGGCAAACAGATACACATATAGATAGAAAGACGGTATATAGATAGATAGTTTTTTTTTTTTCAAAGTTACCTAGGCCTCCAGTGTTACAGTTCAGTTTTTGTATTCACTGCAACATGTTTTTAACAGTTAGTGAAGTGTGAAAACTAAGTAAGCAAGAAAAGCATGATTTTGTATCAAGAGTTGACAAGGGAGAGGCTAGTAGGGTGAAAGATTTGTACATGTTGGATTTTTTTAGATGGAAGGTTGATTTTTAGTATAAGTTTTGTTGAACTAAATGTGTTAACAAAAGTTTATTCAAGTCTAAAGTGTGGACTTTGAATAGTGAATAAATAAATAAGAATATTATAAGGAGCTGGATATAGTGCTCGAGTGATAATAAATATATGAAGATATTATTAAAGCAATCCTTCAATGAAGATTTTATTGT
Organism: Anisus vortex; assembly: GCA_949126835.1. NCBI lineage: Eukaryota > Metazoa > Mollusca > Gastropoda > Planorbidae > Anisus > Anisus vortex. The sequence goes on along the minus strand of OX421497.1, from coordinate 39,420,193 downwards.
ACCATTGACAATTTGTAATAATTGTGAACCATGTGCTTCGTATATTTGTAACTTTATATGTAATAAACTTTTCGTCTGAATCATTCAAGTGTACTCAATTTCTTATATTAACAGTAGGGCCTATACAATCATACACGCCTCAGAAGTAATAAAAATTATATCAAATAATTCTGTAGCATCCAGCTTACTATTTATGACTCAGCATGACGAAGGTTTTTTCATGAAATACGCTTAAAAGAAATTTCCGATTTGTTCATGCTATACACAGACAACACGTAATGTTCGTCTAAATTATGTAACTTTGTAGAACTATAAAATACGTGAGTAAAGTCCTCATTTAACTATATTTCTTTATGAACGTTTGACATTTTCAAGAATCCTTGGGACTAAATCTGAATCGTGGACCGTATTATGATTTTTTAGTATGTTTTGTATACTTACATAGGCCTATTGTTGTCGGCAGAGTTGAGCTGTGACTGTGTTAAATGTGATGCACTCATTTTATTGTGCTTTAAATTAGTGACATAATTACGTTATTGCATATGTTACGCCCAGATAGTGACCTGTGCAATTGTCCATTTCATGAACTGGAAAAGCGTCTCCGTGAAATTAGCCTCGCTAAATATAGCCTTGATTGTACTCTCGCGTGTGTACAGTATTGTAATAATCTCCATTACCTCGACAAGCACGGTGACAGAGAAGCAGCGCGTTCAGCTGGGGTGCTGGAGGTTCTGGTGAAAGCTTTTATTTGTTCCTGATACTTGAGGGTGTCCCTGCGTCTACCCAGTTCTGATAGGTAAAGTTAAGGTGGCTGGGCATTGTGCTGGCCACACAATCCTCGAGTAGGCTAAACTGCTGAATTTTATTCACGCTCATTTAGTCAAATTATCTGCATACGTTTATTATTGTTCATGACTGCACGTAACGAATATACAATTTTCATGTTGTACATTAACAAAATAGTTTTTGGTACAATTTTAAAAAATGCATTTGAAGATCCTCCAGTTTCAACATAACAGGGGTTAGGGTTGTTTCTGGATGTTGTTTGTTTGTTTATTTTTTTGCTCAATAAAAGAAGCTTTACAAAAGATAATAATCGAAAAAACAATTTTTTGCATTTGTTGCATATTTGTGAATTTATATCACATTTAAATAGTATTACTTACATGTAATAGTATTTAATAGAGTCATATCAGTTGTTCTAATTTAAATTTATTAGGCCTATACAGACGTCAATACATTATCTTGAGGCATTTTAAAACGATTTCATATTAATGTTACTATTTTTAAAGTGACCGACTTACAGCTGGAATATAGGACCTAATAATATAATTCTATTGTAAATGCGTATAGAAACTGGAATACTTTTATAATAAAAATCCCGGAAAATATACAAAAACTAAAATATGTTTAGTGGTTGCGTCAGACTGGAAAATTATTCTTCTTAGTCTTTATCGCTCCCCGTGGAGCATAAGGCAGCAACAAAGTTCCGCCAGGCCTCCCTATCCTGGGCGAGCCATCGGATTTCGTGCCATGTTTTATTTGTGGCCTTTGCTTCCTCGTCCATTGTCCTCCTCCACGTTCCCATTGGCCTTCCCCTTCGTCTTTTTCCTGGTGGTGTCCATTTCAATGCGCTGCTTGGGAGCCTCATTTTGTCCATGCGGAGGATGTGACCCAGCCATCTCCATCTTCTTTTCATTATTTCATCGATAATGAAGCTTATTCCAGTTCTTTGGTGGACTTCGATGTTGGAGATGTGGTCCTCCCAGCCGATCCTTAGTATACGTCGGAGACATCTACCTTCAAACCCTCTAAGGCGGCCTTCAATTTTGGTATTGGTCTTCCAGGTCTCTGCAGCATAGAGAAGGACTGAGCGTACATTTGACTTGTATAGTTTCAGTTTTGTTCTTAGTTGCAGAGAGGATGACTTCCATATTTTCCCCAGTTTGTTGAAGGCCTGAGCTGCCATAGCTAGTCTGGTGGAGATTTCCATGTCTATGCTTCCATTAGCAGAGATGTAGCTGCCAAGGTATTTGAAGTTTTCAATCTCTTCCACCTCCACACCATTGGCACTTGTCCTCTTAGAGCTCTTTGTCTTAACTTTCATGATTTTTGTTTTCCCTGAGTTGATCTTTAAATTATAGGCCTACTATTTCGATTTCTACGTAGGTTATAAGTCTTATAAGAATGAGTTCCACCATATATTCATATATGGCCTCTATTACTGCCCGTCTAGCTGTGTATTATTTTAGTATTGTATGTAACTTGTAACTTTAAGAAATATTACAGACGATCTTTTTATAAAGGCATTCTTTTACAATTCTAGCATTCTACCGGTAGGCCTACATGAAAAGTAATGAAAAGACGAAATTGAAAAATGAAAACATTTACTATTACAAATAGGCCTATATAGATCTATATATATAGTCTATAATATGTATTAAAAAATTCTATTTACCTCTAATATTCCTTTCAATTCTCCGGCAACAACTGACAACTGGGATAGCCAAAATCATAGCAAATTATTAAACGGGAAGTAGACTAGTCTATATAATTAATTAAGATTGTGATCGGAAATTTCCGAAACAACGTTTTCGAGTCATCAAAATAGCAGAAATATCAAAATCAAGCTGTCGCTCTTATTATAATTATAGTCTTTGGATTTAAGTTTTGTTCTGAGAGCGCTCTGAGTTTACATCATGTTTTTTTTTTTGGCAGCGCTATATAAATAATAATATTATTATTATTAGTTACAGCATTAATTGGAATAAACAAAACACTTTTTGCACCACATTTTAATTATTTTTTAAAGGCTGTCAATTTTATATTCGTTTAAATTAATACAAACTAATATTATCTAAAAGGAAACACTAGTGTAATGATAAACTTGTTAAAAAAGGTTTTTTTTTATTTGTCATAATTTACACTCGCGTATAGTATTCCAAGAAGAGACTTATTCGACCGTGGTTTCCTAAGGCAAGCCTAGTTGTAAGTTTTAGTTTCATCTTCAGTGCTTTCATTTATTTCACCAATCTATGCCTGAACTCCACACGGGACGATGAAGAACTAAGCCTACGGCCTACATGAATAGGTAGGCTAATGTGACATCTTTATGTTTTTTTAAGTCTTTTATTACATTATTGCGATGCATTTCCAATTTATAACTTACCGTATATACTCGCGTATAAGTCGCACCGGTGTATAAGTCGCACCCCTAGTTTAAGAATTGTTTTCCTATATGTTGTCATTGACCCGCGCATAAGTCGCACCCCGACTTCCCGGGTTACACTGCCTTTTAATATTTCAGAAATACATACCTTTTAAATCTAAAAGTTACTAAATATTCACCCTAATTTGAAAACTTTTCTTAAAAAATGGTTTTAATCATGCATAAGGCAAACATAATCAAATAAATGCAGGGCTTCATTTATTTTAAACGACCGATCAATTGGCCTACAGACATTAGTGAGATGGGAAAGTAAGGTATCTGTTTCTTCATCTAAGTCCCTTTCCCTACTTAAGTTCCTATCCCTATAGTAACACTACACACAAAAAAGTCTTTGAAGTACGTCGTTAGACTCAATGTCGCCTAGACTGGAGACTAGGAGGCGCCGGCATTTATGACACACTATAGATGTGTCCTAATTACCATTAACATTGTTTGTAATGATTTCAAGTGCGTCTGCGCGACCGACAAATAATAAGCTGTGTTTTTTTTTCAACTCTTACATGCAACTAGTGAAAAATAAAACACACTATTGACATCTCACGCGTCCATCTGCCGATCGTAGTTTTGGAAACATTGCCTATCGGTTTTATCGGAATGCTCAACAATGCCTTATTAGTAGACAATAGCCTATAAGCCTAGGCTTTAGGTCCTAAGAAAAACTAATCTTAAGCTAAAAGTCTACAAGCTTATAGGCCTACCTACATTATAGGCCTAGGCCTAGACAGGCTTTCACACATTTACGAGTCTTTCCATACTGTAATTTGCGTTCAATAAGCCTACAAAAAAAAATGCCGCCTTTAAACTTACGCTATGTTTCGGCAATATAAAATCGGCCCAAAAGTTCAAAAGAAAAGGGGGTGGGTGTCTGAAAAACTTAAAATATGTGTCCATTTTAATTTCAGTTACATAAAGATATTAATATTTACACCGACGAAAGTTTTCTAAATGTAAAATGTAGGCCTAGGCATATCATAGTAATTCTACATCACTACAGTCAACTATACCTGTTATGACAGAGTAGCGATGTTTTTTTAACTTTTCAAAAACAGTGTCGGGTGTATAAGTCGCACCCCTACTTTTTGTCGAAATTTTCGGTAAAAAAAGTGCGACTTATACGCGAGTATACACGGTAATACTTTTCTGTTTTATGACGAATTCGTTTTTCAATCTTTCTTTACTTCTAAATTTAGTGATTTATTTATTTGTGTTTAGGACTATATTTTTTTCTTTAGTTATTGGTTTCCAGACAGGAGAAACATATTATTCTCGTATAGATCTCTTTGTAACTACTGTTAACATTGTAGTTATCCTACATGTTAAAAAAATATATCCTAATATCTCATTTACTTTTGTTTTATTACCTCGTCAATGAGTGTATTCGGTGATTTCTTATAAATAATACTTGCAGATTAAAATTATTATAACCTAGTATAATTTAATGAGTTTAAAATAGATAACATGAAAATATAGTTTGTTTTTTTAAGACTTTCGCAAAGTATAAAAAAATTAACATGAAAACGTAGTAGTAAGACTTAACAATAAAAGTAATTTAATTTACATGAAAGTATCATTTGTAATATAATATCATACAACAAATTAACACGTACGCAATAACGTAACATTAAATGAATGCAAACAATTAGCATGCATACATTTTATTATTTAATTTTATATAAAGTTATAGCCTATTTAGTATCGTTGAGATATTTCATTTTTTTTTTTTTAAATAAAAATACACTGCAATTCTGCTTTAAGAATTACATGTCAGGGGCCATACATATAGCCTATTATGTAGGCCTACGAACTGAGTGGGAGGAAACGAGTGCTTGAATTTACGAGAATACGTGTAAATGTGCGAAAGGGGAGGGGCCTAGACTTAATGCAGCCAACGTAACAATTTAAAAATAAAGAAAGACCCAACGGCCACACACGTCGTATCGACGGGGAAAAAACGTGTAAACCGCGAAAACACGTGCAAACCACGTTTTCCCCCCGTCGATACGACGTGGTGTGCACGCTGGTTATACCCTAAACCAGAGGACTGGTTGAAATCCTACACATTAGAATTCTCACGGATAAGCAATTCAGTCACTATAATTGTTCACTCATTGAAACGGGTAAATATAAATTGTGGCTAAAAAAAACAATTTTTTAAACTGGATATGGGGAGGGGAATGGTAATGGTAATTTATATAGCGCTTCTATCCATGCTATTTTAGCATGCTCAGTGCGCTCTAGAAGACTATTAATCTGTGAGAGGTTTCACTGCTGCCGGTTAAGCGCATGTGATAACAACTCAATATTAACGTCATCTAGTCCCAAAACTCCTGTAGGGCGACAGGGATCTGCCGGTGGCGGGGCTCGAACCCGCGACGTGTCAAGTTATTTTTTTTGGTTGACAGTCTGGTGAGCTAACCGCTAGGCCAGCCGGCTTCACAGGCCATTCATTCACCATGTAGAGAAGGTAATTAATGTGTACATACGCATAGGTGAGGGCTTCCCAAAAAATGAACGAGGTGCAACAAGTAAAGGTGGTAGTGTTATGAAAATATAATTTTTTTTTATTTGCGTAGGCCCCCCTACGTAATACATGAATTATGATGAATGGTCCCTAACAACTTTTTTGTCCTTTTTCGGGATACTCTCCCTTACTTCGGATTCCATCTGATCTAGGGCCTACGGCACATCAATAGGCATATGCAAGCAAAAAAATCACTGTTTTATAATATTATATATATATATTATATATAATAAAGGATTAATATATTATTTATAGAATCACTGCCACGTATAACAATTATTATAATGGGAATTCCCGGACCATCCCCACTGACGTTATAATCGGAAAGTTTTATTCTTACATTATTTAGCTGAAAGAAGAACTGATTTTTATCCAAATCCAGAGACTATAATAATTCTTTTCAAAATCAAAAAATATTTGTATTTGTAATTTTGTTAATCGTGCTCAAATTAATTTAACTAAATTATTATTACTCCTATATATATTTTAATATGCACTTTAAAATGTCGCAAAAGAGGTAAATTTACTTCTCCCCGGCAATCCTACTATTTATAAAGACATGTCATTTTATTTTCCAAGGAGATACAACCTGTGTTTTTCCACACAAAAATAAGTTATATAGAGTTTTTCAACGTATGGTGACAATTTCACATTTGTAGGTCACTTTTTAAAATATATATTGCGATATAGGCCTATATATAGCTTATATAGATATATATATATATATGTAAATATATATATGAAAGATGGTCACTTGATTATTGGTAATTTTCATCTAGTTTGGGCATATGTGGGAATAGACAAACCTTTCAGCCCAGTACCCACTAACCATTGAACCACTCTTCTTTAATGTTTCTTTTAATAATCTGTTTGACTGTGTCGAAAGATGCTGGTGTGTCAGGTTGAAAGTTGGTTGGCTCCTTGCTTAGCTAGGGTGTCTGCCTTTATATTACCCAGGGCCGTATTTAGGATTGTGGCGGCCCTGTTCCCAAGGGCCAAATTTTTTGTGGAGTTAACTCGACTCGACCCTGCTAGTGTCACTTAACAATCAAATGTGATTTTGCATTCACAATATTTGTTCATTGTGCACTTCTACAACAGCACTGTTCTAATTGACAAAAGAAAAGACTAAAATGTTTATTTTGGAATGTGGGGGGGGGGGGGCCTTTTGTGTGGGGGCCCCTGTTCCATAGGAACATGCCTAAATACGCCTCTGATATTACCTTCTATTTTGTTGTGACTTGGGGTCCACCGTAGTGTGAGCTTGGCAGCAAAGGTATCGAGGAAAGAGTTGATTTTCCAGGGTAGCCTAGGGGTCGAAGCTACTATTTCCAAATTACGATTGACGCGTAGGCCTATATTTAACAATCTGTTCTATAGAGTGTGTTAACTAATTGGCATTGACATTTGCCTACATATATTTCTACATATAGGCTAGAGGAAAAACTAAACTGAATAAAACAAAAATTAAATTAGGCCTATAGGCCAAGGCTTAGAGTATATGATACTATCACAACCGGGGGTTTGTTAAAAATCTTATAATCTAGGCTACTGTCTAAAAAATGAAAATAATTATCCACGAGAATCTTTTTGTTTGACAAAAAAATATATATATTTAAGCAGACCGGTATATAGATTTGTGTAGACACTATGTTTTTCTAGGTTTTTTTTGTGTTAGAGAAAATTGAAACCCTTTGAATATTCTCTTTATATGGCGTACATATACTTTCTGCCGAGTCCGTAAGTTGAATATTACATAAAATATTTGTAGTTAAGAAAATGTGTGTGTGTGTATTGTACTACTATTGTTGACTTGGGTATTTTGTCGTTACACCCAGTTAAATTAACCAGCCGCTAAGCACTGCTTGTATAAGACAGTCGTTTATTTTCCACCCTACTTTTATCTCTTCAGTAAAAACTAATCACTAAACTACTAAACTAAATTATTTTGCCACAACCTAAGAGGTCAATTTACTTTAATATTTTTTTATCTTAATTTGTTTTCATTGGAAATGGCCATGAACTAGTGGAGAAATTTAACATATTAAAATGTGCATCAACAAGCTAGTTAATTACTATAGATCTAGAATCTAGACTATCTGAAAAGATAAATAACTCATTGGAATCTGTTTCAAATTTATTTATTTTAAATGTTCTTTTTATATAGTATATAGGCAAGTGACTATGTAGTGTCAGTGTCTAGCAGAATTTTTAAGTCTAGGCATATAAACATTTAACTTGCAAGTAATAAGGTCTCTGTTTTCTTAAAAACGTTAGAAAAGCGTAATAAACTAAAAATACAATCACTAAGAACTAGCATTGTAATTACAAAAAACGCCAAAATAAAATAAAACAATGTTGTAGGCCTATACCTACCTAATACTTTACTTACCTTACCGGGTTTAAAAAAAAGTATATTGTGTGACATGCGCATTAGCATTTAGGTCAATGCAACAGTACCAAAATAACCATTACGCTATTACTGAACGCGCAACTCTTCACATATTTTAAATTTTAAGTTTTAAAAGAAATTACATTTAAAATGTTTAAATAAAATATAGGCCTAATTCATTAGTTTTTATTTCTACTTACATTCATTAAAGTGCATGTTGATTTTAATTACTGAAGGGCAGACGTAAAAGAAAATATAATATAGATCTAATAGCCTACAATAACAATGCGTTACAGTTTTTAAAGTTGAAACTTTTTTTTTATGTGGACTGAAAGGCATGCCAATCTAATACACACTCTTCTTCCTGTTGTCATGGTAACAAGTTATTTATTTGTTTGTAAAACTGTAAAAGAAAATATGTTTTGTATACGTTCTGTTTTGTTAAGTCAAAGGGTCAGGAGCGTATTAGGGACGTATAGGGTCGTAGGCCATAGGGCCTATAGGCCTACCGATGTTCCATAATGATAATGTATAATATTGGTAACACAACTTTTTTTGACCAGGTTACATATAGGCTTACACACGTCTTAATTATTGCGTAAAGTGGGCAACCCATATAGATCATATAGAAATATAATGAAAGAAAAGATGACACAATTAAATATTATTTTTAAATTGTATAGGCCTGGAATGGGTGCGAGGGCGCACTTTAGGCCTACCCAAACGAAGAGCCGCGTGCGGGAGCTGCATTAATTTGCCCTCCCCTGAGATAAAGTTAGGCTATTAAGTATAAAGTATATAAAATATAAAATATAAAATATAAAAAAGATAGATACATTTGTATTAATTGTCCAAAACTCGATTTTGAATTTAAAAAAGGAGGTAGCCTAATGAAAATAGTGATAGATCTAATTTAAAATCATAATTTAAAACCTTTGTTATCTAAAATGTTACAGACGTTCCTTCTATACATAAGATTATTGCGCCCTACGATTATTCGTAGTTTGAGTCTATTCTTGCATTTTGATTAGTGCTTTGAATGATAAGCGTATTAAAACATTGGCTTTCCTGCTTTTTTTCAGGCAACTCATTCGACATGCCCCGGATATGCCACTCATGGAGGAAAGAGAACTTATAAGCTTTTGTTTTTGCTTCTTTGAATTGGAACAATGTTTTAATCCTTGTGTCTATCTGAGCATTGAAAGAGATTGTTGTTGCTTTCTTCTTAGATTCTTTTGATGATTAGAGCTGATAAATCAATAACCACGAAGTACATAGTGTTTAATCTTGATCGATATGAAACAACAGATATCTGGCCAGATTGATTGAAGCAAGGTGAGGTATAATCACTGATCTATAAAAAGAATGGATAGCGCCTCCATATTAAATGTGTATGCGCAAATTGAAGCCAAAATGAATTCCCATTTCCCACTAATAACTTATCTACGTAAGCGAGTTACAGGAATAAACCACTTATGATTAGAACAAATCCATACTATAAAAGGAAAGTCTAAGTCACTTGAAATAATGTATTTACAGATCAGTGTTTATGAAATATAATTTCATAGATAAGTGAAAGTCACGTGAAAGCCTATTTATTTTGTCTTCAAGAATGTTACTTCCGTGCCTAATCCATTCTTTTTATAGATCAGTGGGTATATTATATAGAACTTTGATAACATTTAGCTTGGACGGTGATAGATCACGACCCACTCTCTTTATTATACAGCTATAGGATCTATATTAAGCTTATAAAAACTAATGCAGACCTGCCAAAGTCCCAAGACAAAAAATCTGTATGGGGGGGGGGGGGGGGGGTTGTGTAATTAGTTTAAAGTTTTAATTTTAATCAATAGCAATCTGTGTATCTAACTTTAAAGAAAATCAATAGGCCTAGTTATAAAGCTAAGTACTGTCATAAAGGCTATACTAGGCCTAAAGTCTATAGCCTAGTAGAAGGCCTAAATAGTACTAGTGACTAGTACTAGTAGGCCTACTAAAAATGCTAGTAGCAGTCCTAAACATATTTATACCGTATATGGCCTATAACTATAGACTAGCTAGCCTATGTTGTTTTTTTTTAAAATATTTTCCGTAGTTATTTGGCAAAAAAAAAAAGTTTTTTCCTTAGTATTGTAGTAGGCCTATTCCTATTTGGTTTTTCAATGGTCAGTATAAGAAGAGTAATATGCGTTTTAATTTATAGATCTAGTACAGAGATTAAGGCGGCCTAGAGCTAAAATGTGTCGCTTTTCAAGAAAATAGGCCACTTACTAAGTATTACTTGATATCAAGCAAAATAGTATTTTTACAAATGCGAAAACCGGTAATCATTAATAATAGGCCTATGGCTTACATGGCATTGCATCGGTAGGCCTAGAGACTAGAGATTCATTGTTTTTGTTTTATAACTGTTTTTTTTTTTATCGCTACATTTCTTAATGAAAATAAGTTGTAATCGGATTTTTATGGTTACGGAAAAAAATAAATTTAAAAAAAATGCCAAAAGTCGGAATTTTAAGGGCTTTATCGGAATGAGAGGTGAAAAATCCGTATAATTCCAAGAAAATCGGAAGGGTTGGCAGATCTGCTAATGTGAAGGGATATAATAGATTTGTCTTAATTATTCTTTAATCACTTCTTTATTTACTTTAAATTTCCTTACAAACATTACTGGCGGTTCCCAGTTACAGTGGCGTAGCTAGGCTCAACTGCGCCCGGGGACATGACACAAAGTCTGCGCCCCTTCTCGGACCGACTGAGTCTGGGGGCTCATTGAGCCCCCCCCCCCCCCCCCCCCCCAAATTTTTGAAATTTTACGGTTTATATAATTCATTTTCGAAGCATCTGTTATTTTAATGAAATAGAATACAGACTAATAATTCTCAATACGATTGTAAACAATTTATTTGAAAAAAACAACTCTACTAATTATACATAATAATAATAATAATAATTATTATATTGGTCACTTATATAGCGCCTCACTCCATGCTAATGGAAAGCATGCTCAGCGCGCTCATAAAAACGAAACGACAATAACACTCTAAAATAGAATTAACTTTAAACAAGTTTTTTTTTGCCGATGGAGGTGTACGTGATCAATTTAGTGTAAAATAAATGTCTTTACATTCTTCTTGAATGACTCTTTTATCGCCGAGTTTGTTAGTGTCTCAGGTAAGCTGTTCCACAGTGAAAGCGCCACAGATTCAAACGAGCTCACACCAAAAGTCTTTTTTCTGTGACCATACAAACATGGAATTCACAAGAGAGACTGTGTTGATGAGCGCAGCATCTTTAATGGCACATGCTTTGGTGTGAGCTCCTTGATATAGGCAGGTGCAGTGCCTCCCACGCATCCACAGGCAAGGGACATAATCTTGTGATCAGTGCGCTTCCTCACAGGGAGCCAGTGGAGCTCTTTGAGAACTGGGGTGATATGGTCTTGCTCCCTTACTCGTGACACAATGCGTGCTGCAGTATTCTGAACTTTCTGAAGTCTTTCCAGCTGTTTCTGGGGTAACCCCCACAGGGAGCTGTTACAATAGTCCAGTCTTGACTGTATTATAGCAAAAGCATTGGCTGTTTTTCTATTAATTAGAGGTCGCAGCTGATCCAGAGCACGAAGATGGAAGGAGCAGGCTCTAACTACAGTACTGGCGTGCGTACCCATTGTTAGTTTATTGTCAATAATAAAGCTCAGGTCCCTGACAGTGTTGGACAAAAAGATAACAGAGGCCCCTACTTTAATAGATGGAATATCGACTTTCCTAAGATTGAAGTCTGAACCGCACAGAATTGCCTCAGTTTTGTCGTCATTTAGTTTGAGTTTGTTTGCAGTTTGTTTGTAGACAGCAGTCTTCCACTGCATTAACAGCAGCAGCACAAGCAGTATGATCAGGATGGAAGCTCTTGTACAGCTGGGCGTCATCCGCATATAGTTTGCGAGATAATTCTTGGCTATCAATGATTCTGCCAAGCTGGCTAGTGTAAACGGCGAATAGGATAGGCCCTAAAACTGAACCTTGGCGTACACCACAGATGAGAGGAGTGGCTTTTGATAAGGTCAGATTGATAGAAACACGCTGGGTCCTGTCTGCCAAGTAGGAAGTAAACCAATGAAGTGCAGTCTCAGTAATGCCCATTTCGTATTGAAGTCTTGATAAAAGTAGGTCGTGGTTGATAACATCAAAGGCAGCACTGAGGTCCAACAGAACTAGGACTAGGATAGTCAGATCACCACGGTCAACACTACATAGAACATCGTTCATGACACGTAATATTGCCGTCTCACAGCCATGCTTAGGACAATAGGCAGATTGAAATTTATCAATTAGGCCATGTGTAGGAAGATGATGTAAAAGCTGCTGAGATGCAACCCTCTCAAGAAGCTTCGATATATGACTGGAATAGACATAGTCTACAACAAATTGATCCTCCTTTATTTGACTGTCGCAAACTCGTCAATCACGTTGTCAAAATTAATATTCTCAAGTGTTCTCTTTCGATGCTAAGGAGTGCAAGATCACTCAGACGATCCTGTCCCATTGAAGCACGTAAATAAGACAAACTTAAAGGACCGCTCACAGCTTGCAATTGAAACAGCAATTGTTAGAAGTATTTGCAGTAAAATTCCCAGATTCATGACAATTGAAGTCAGTGTGGTAGAAATGTCCAAAATCTAAGCAATTTTGGCGAAGTGTATCGACATTTGTCCCAGCGAGAAGAGTTTTGACATCTAGTAAAAATCCAAATGTGTACTTTTTTTAAACGTAAAAACCGTATTGATATTTCCTTAATGCTCAATTGGGGCGCCAAAATAATGCTTGCCAACTGGTTTGTATTGAAGATATTTGTGGAGCTCCAAAATTCAATCTTGCAAACGTATTTGGGATACATTAGTTTACATCAAAATATAATGTAAAAATTATTTTTAATACTCATTTTGGCGCCCCCTAACGTGGCTCCCGGGGACATATGTACACCCTGCCCCCTCCCCCCCTAGCTTTGCCACTGCCCAGTTACAACACATGTGGGTTTTTTTTATTTCATAAGTAGCGTATCTAAGCTTAGAGGGAGGCGAAGGGAGCGGTAGCCCTCAATATCAAAGTTCGGTTAGGCCAGGGGTCTCCAAACTTTTCAGCCCGAGGGCCGAATTAACTATTAAACAGCAGTTCGGGGGCCGACTACACACTCGAGGTCCGAATAAAAAATAATCAAAACACAGATGTTGTTTTTAATTATTTATTTAATATTATTCTATTTAGTTAATATTTAATAACAAACTGTAACATTACACATGAACACCTGTATTAGTGGAAATGTAGATTAATTGTTTCCTGGATGCCAAAAAAGCAGACAGTACTGGCTTTAGTTTTGATGCCCTTAACATCAACTTTGACCTGAGATTATCATCAGACAAGTTTGCTCTCAAATTGTTCCTGACAGTAGGTATGTTAAATTGTTCCAAAAATTAATAGGTACATTGATGCAAATGTTTTGACATTAGGAAAGTCTTGCTTGGGCAAAAAACCCAACAGTCCTTCTTTGAACTTGTCACTAAGGAGGTCATTTGCTTGAAACTCAATGACCTCCAACTGCAGTTTATCTGGGCAACTGGCCACATCTGTTTCAAATGGGTTTTGAAACAGTCTCACTTCTTCTGCCTTTGAATCCTATTCAGAAAACCGCTCCTGATCTCGCATGCAAAAAAAAGACATGGGGAACCTTGCACTGCTGAAAGTGCGTCAAGTTGTTCGCCTGTACTTGTTCCGTAAACAATACAAGTTAAGATCTAAAGGCCCTTAGGTGGATGTATAGATCAAAAGCTAGATTTTCCTCTCATAGTAGTTTTAGGCTCAGAAAATGTCAGTTACTACTTTAGTTACTAGTAGAGACTAATTTCCATACCCATTCTTCAACAGACAGTAATGGCTGTGCCTTGCCTTTATTTTCCAGGAAGTCACATGTTTCCTTTCTTAACTTAAATACTCTGCTCTGAACTTAGCCATCTAAGTACTGTGTAATATGGTAAATCGTGCGATTCTGTGTCTGTATCTTTCAACATGTCTCTGAACTGTCTATGGTTGAGCCCATATGACCTTATTGAGATCACCATCTTCATCAAAGTATTCAGTAGACTTCTAATGTCCAAATATTTAGCACACAAAGCTTGCTGGTGAATAATACAGTGTAGAAACATTGGCTGTGAAATGTTTTTTCCTCTTTACACATCTGCTTCACTTGTCCAACCAAGCCTGTCTATATGCTATTCACGTTCTTTCCTACAGCAACAGTCAGGCAACTGAGGCAACTGAGGTTAGTCCAGTCCAAGTTATAATCTGCAAATGTCTTTGAATACATCATTTCCAGTAACAAAGCCATACTCCGTCACAAGATGGCATTATATCATATCATTGAATGTAGACGTAAGTTGAAAAAGTAAGCAGCGAATAAGGTTTTTACAATGTAGTGATCGATTGGAAAACATAACGCACTACTTTCCGCCTCTATTTGAGTTCGGTAAAAACATAACGTCCACGTAGGCGGCGGCTGATCTTGGTAGGATATAGATAAATTTCCGTAATTTTTTTCGTAGCTGAAAAGGTCTCCGCGGGCCGCATGAGAAGGCTTCGGGGGGCGCATGCGGCCCGCGGGCCGCAGTTTGGAGCCCCTGGGCTAGGCGCTTAACTAACACTGTAAACATTTTAAGTTGGCAACAAACTTGTTGATGTGCCCAACCGCTACAATTTCAATTAAAGAAAATCAATGATTTCAACAAACTACATTGTCATAGACTAAGTAATAATGAATATGCTGGATAAGTACCCCGGCCGCCATTTTTCCTAGTTACGCCCCGCCCCCCTCCGAAAACAACAGATCTGTGAACTATAAGTAAAAAGTAAAGTACCAGTCGGACCGAATCGATCCATAGTTAAAATGTATTAAAATATTGCATCAATATAGATTTCTAATTGATTTAAACTACAAGTGGTTTTTGAAAAAATACGGCAAAACTATACCAACGGTAATATCGGCTTCAACGTTAGCCTAGAATTAGAGTACTAGTATATGACGAAGAAAATAATTAACTAGCAGAACAAAGGTCAGCAACCTACGGCACGCGTGCCAGACTTGGCACGCAGAACGATTTTCAATGGCACGCGTAAGACTCAAAGAAAAACTATTCAAGTATCTTTTATTAGAAATTGAGTGCTAAAGCAGGGTGACTTTTAAGCTGTTGGCACGCTGAATGAATTATAAATCCCATTTCGGCACAAAAGATTGCCGACCGCTGAACTAGACTATTAGGTAGACTGATAGAATGTACTAGACTATTAGGTAGACTGATAGAATGTATCTGTAACATGTAGATATGGATCTAATATCTAATCTAATAATGGGTTCTATCCCTGCCACCGGCGGATCCCTGTCACCCTGCAGGAGTTTTGGGCCTGTAAACGTATTTGCGCCAGCAGGCAGCACTATGTTTACAGCAGCGCATAGAACTGTTCCCAACGGGAACGGGATATGCGCTATATAAGTCTCATATTTATTTTTATTTATTTAATATATTGAGAGATATATAATCATATTGGTGCGCAAAAGATTGCACATTTGGAGACGTCAAATGAGCAGGAGAATTATGACGTAGGTTTTTCCTTTATTTACATCTTTTTTTAATTAAACAACTTGAGGAAGAAAGGCGAGTGTTTCAAGAAATATGAGAATTACAGTACACTAGTCATCTATGATCAAAGTAGGAACTGCAAATACATTTCAACGAGATATACCGAAAATTGTCAGGAAAAAGAGGATAGTTTAAATGTCGTAAAAAAATGTTTTATTTCAACAGTTAATTTGGGTCTTTCTTAACATGCACTGTGCAATGTGTTTCTCAATATCCGTGAATGTTAAGTCCGCAACAAGGCGTAAATCTCTGCTTTCAATCGTAATGGTTGCCATTGTAAGCAAAACAAAATGAAACCGGAAGTTCAACAATGCACTTGAAACATGCCGAAAATATAATTATACGATTGTTTACGGGAATAGAGCGGAAATGCATTTGCATCCAATTTGCCTATTTAAGACTGGTCATATGCTGCAATGTTTTGACAAGCTATTTACAGTGTCAATGCAGCTTTTTTTTTTCCTTGGAAAATTTATACATTTTGTCTGATATGATATGTCCGAAAATGAAAAATTAAAACTTCAAACTATTTAATTAATATTTTCAATATTAAGTTTCACCTATCAATAAATTATTAAATATTAGTTGTTTTTTTTTCAATTCTCACAATCCCATCCCCTCCCCCAACCATAGCCCCCACACCCTTTTCCTTTGCAATGCTGGCTACATAACTGCTCCCTTGGCTACGCCATAGACGATGAGGATCAATAGGTCTAATGTACGGTATATAACATGTCCACTAAATCTCAGAAAGTATATCAATAAAAGTTTCAATTATGTGTTTTATGTTCTTTAAAGGGCTTTGATTTGGATGATACACTTCAACTCTCTAAACTAGAGACGTATTTACTACCAAGATTGCTTCTCCTGTTATTTACAGACGCATCTTCTTGTGAGAAGACTGTTGCATGCCGCGCATAAAACTGGTAAGTAAATACTGTCTGATCTATAAAAATGGCGGATTTGGCACGGAAACAAACGGTTCGAGCCATGGCGACCGTCACTGATCTACCTACGGGACCCGTTGGCCTAACGGAAGCGAGCTCAATTAGCCTACCTAGTCTTGCGGTTAGTTCACCGGACTGTCAATACTGTCAACCGACACGTCGCGGGTTCTATCCCTGCCGCCCTGCAGGGGTTTTGGGCCTAGTGGATGTAATAATCTTCGATCTAGAAGGAACATCTGTAAAACGTAGAAGGATTATAAGGGTTTCGAATCCTGATGAAGGTTAGGATGAAGATGTCCCCAAGTCTACCCAACTCTGACAGGTAGCTGACATTAGCTGCGTTAAAGTAAAGGCGGCTTGGCATGCAGTCTCCTAGTATGCCGTGGTCACGGAAAGCTGTCATCGCTGCTTTACGAGCCTTGTTATCAAATGAACATCACTTACTAATGGGTGAACATGCAATTAACGTTCTAAATTTTAGTTGTTCTTTTAAAATATTAACATTTCTAATAAGTTACATAGCTGGATAAAATCTTTGTTTATAAAAAAATAATCTAACATTCTACTAAAGACTTTCACTTGCCTATAATAAAGGCAGTTCTCAAGAGTCTCTATGTTGAAAAACATTGTGCCTTATGGACAAGTCTTAATTAAGTGCGACCTTTTGAACTGGGATGAGCGTGAACTTCCGGTGAAATTTACCGCCATTTTCGTAAATAAAAACCATGCTTTTGGTGCTGTTTGACAATTGATTTCAACATCGACAGCCAGTTCTGGTCTTTTAGAAATATACAACGGCTACAAGATTAGTTATGAGGAATCCGTTTTTAACATCAAAAGTGAGTAGGCGATAATTAATACTCATGGTGTTAGTCGCGTATGGTTAAATTTAGCTTTTGTTTATAAAATAAGTTAGTCAAGAGTTGCGTCCTTGGTAATTAAAAAAACACAATGCGGAAATTCGTAAAAAACAACAACACGAAAATTCTTTTGCATCAAGCAATTAGATTGGGATTATAAATAGGTGATTCTTCAAATCTGACATTCACAATCCATCGTTTTCTTTTGGCGCCATCTTTTTGGAAATGAAATAAAATTTAATTTTCTACATATTTTCGTAGCCTACAACCAGTAACATAGCACGCATGGCAGACATGTTTTTTTTATAATGTGATCGAATTCGACCGGAAATGTTCTTTCTCGTGAACTTGTATCCATGCATACACGGACTTGTCAATTGTCCTTTTTATCGTATATCCATCCATCCCTGTGGCACTACAGCCCATGTAGGGCTTTGGCCTGCTTCACCACCTCCTTCCGTTCGGGCCTATCCCTGGCTTTCCTTCGCCAAGCCCGCACACCAAGCTTTTGCAAATCTGCTTCTACAGCTTCAAGCCATCTTTGTCTTGGTTTGTTAAAATTATAGGTGGTGTTTTCCTATAAAAAAAATTGTTATTTCTGGTATAACATACAGCTCACACTGTGTTGGCTCGTAATCGTCACTTTAACACCAAAGACGAAGTGATAAATACCCACTGTTTAATGACTGAAGAATGAAGCGTACAACTCAGAACCAAATATACAGATAATATATGCAAAGACATCAAAACTAGAACGAAAACTGTCAACATGTCGCACCTTTCAATCTAACACCGATTATATTTAGTGCACAACAAAACAAGATAAAATACAGGGTGCGTACATGACACCTCCCCCCCTCCTAAACTTAACAATTCGCCCTTTAAACCGAATCGGCGAATTTTTAAGAGAAAACACATTCTTTCCCTACATAATAAACTAAAACCACTTAATACATTGTCAAAATTTCTAAAACATTATAATTATTGAGAAATTACATCCATTCCTCTCGATAACAAACTAAAACAATTTAATACATTATCAAAATTTCAAAAAATATGAGTCGTTGGGATAAAACACACCACCCAGGCTCTATTAAAACTTTAAAACAATACTTTGGCAACAAAATCTCCCCTTTCTTTAACACTCCTGTCTATTCCCCCCATGACAGCTAACAAAAGTCCATAAGAAAATACATTCCATCCTGGTGTGGAAATGGCAATAGAAGAAATGTCATTATGAGATAAAAACCCAAATATGAAACATACAAGGGATAGTTTCCCATGAAAACGATGTAGCAGCCAAATGTCTGACTGTGTGTCAGCGGTAACATGTAGTCCATGTTCTCCTTGGTGCTTGGGGAGTTAATGCAAAAACCCCCGTCTTTTCCAAGCTTTGTCAAGTACTGTATGTACAACATCAGCAACAGTTCCATATGCTGATCCATCCATCGACTCAACGTACACACGACAAATTCCATGCCATGATTTTTGTCCAGGAAAACAATCTTCATCTGCTGGAGTTCTATCATAAACGTGAGAGCTATCCCATTCTCATTCTTGCTGGAAGAAATGTTTCTGAACTGATTTCTCATCATAGAAACGTCATAGTAGTCCTTCTCACTTTGGATGACCGTAAACGGCTTAGCCATAGCACCAACCAATACACTTGTCAAGTACACCACGACCTTCACTGGACTGGCGGCCAATAGAACAAAACTGTTCCTGATTCCGTTCCCAGACTCGTAATTGTCCGTGATGTCGTGCTGTGGAGTAACAAAGAACATTAACGGTACTCCCTTGTCCCATGCTTTTAGATGATCCATGCAGTAAGTCCGCAACATCGTCTTCAATGCCTGATGAAAACGTTCCAACGCACCTTGGGACTGCAAATGACACGCACTCAACATCGGATCTCCATCAGTAAGTTTATCAGGAATCTTCTGAAAAATATAAGAAGTCAAATTACCACCTGGGTCAGTTTGCAACGACTTTGGCAAACCATATCTGGTGAAGAAATTCATCAGATGATCAGTTATCCGCTCGGCTGTGATCGATCGAATTGGTATGGCCTCATGATATCCAAATGCTGCATGCATGATTGTCAGCAGATATTGATGACTCGATTTCGACTTCGGTAAGGGTCCCACACAATCGATGATTATATGACTGAAAGGTTCATGGACGACCGGATTCGGACGTAATGACGCAACTGGGATCGTCTGATTAAGATTGCCCACTAGCCGACATGTCCGACAGGACTTGCAATATGCGGCAACATCCCGTTTCAAACCAGGCCAGTAGAAATAGCGAAGTATCCGTTGATACGTTTTATTGACTCCAAAATGACCAGCAAAAGACGAGTCATGGACTAGCTGAAGGATATCAGAACGATAGATTAGCGGCACGACGATTTGAATTACCGCTCTCCAGTCGTCATCATCCGGATTCGCTTCTGGCGGTCTCCAATGCCTCATCAGCACACCATCCTTGAAAAAATAGTAGACTGCCGAGGTTTTCTCCTCTTCATCAGATACGGCGATCTCACGTAAAACTGTAACCTCAACATCTTCCTTCTGTAGACGTATCAGCTTTTCACGTGATGACAAAATTCCCGTAGAGGTCTCTTTATGTTCCTCTTCAAATAAACCTGGGAAAAACGTATCTCCCAAATCCACCTCTACTTCAGTCTCTTCTCCGATGACTGTTTCTTCACGAGTCTCTTTCTGACGCATACCTCTAGTAACAGCGCAAACAGGATACAGTTCATGGTCCTCTGTTACTGACTCATCGACAACAGGTATGTCTGTCACCATGGGATCCGGTTTCACCCGACCACCTGCTAAATCATTGCCAATTAGCAAGGCAATCCCTTCAAATGGTAGTGTCGACATAACGCCTACCACAACTTCTCCGGTGACCAATTCGGACTTTAACTTCACACGATGCAGCGGTATTCGGAGGCTTCCCATCTCGACACCCTGCAACAAGACGCTGTTTCCCGTATATGTCCTTGACGACAAAGGCAAGACACCTGAGAGTAGTACGGATAAGGATGCACCTGTATCTCTCAGTATCTTATTGGGAGAACCAACGTTGTCATCGTCATCAGGTAATGTAACTGTACCCTCAGAAATGAACGGCAAAAAGTTCGTAAGTCTCGAATCACTTGAGTTCTCTTGATAGTCTTGACTCTTCTCATAGGACTTTTCTGCAGACACGACTAGATGTTTACCCCCGACACCTTCTGCCGATAAACTCTGTCCAGAGTTCACAGGACAATGGTTCCAACTAACCAGACGCCTCTCGGAGTTTTTCAACCCCCGAGACAATGTTATTGGAGATTTCCTGTCTATGAACGTGCTTTCAGTCGAGGAAACTTCCTGACAAGCACAACAATACGACGAATTTTCCATTTCGACCGTATTCAGTTTCCTAGTCTGCTGCTCTTGTGAGTTTGTCCTAATCGTATCTTTATCCTCTGAGCTGTACTTCTCTTCCTTCCCTAGCGTTTTCATCAACGCCACCACTTTTTTTGTCGTCTGGTTTGCCTTCTCCAGTTTCCTGCAATTTTTCTTCATGAGGCCTTCTTTTTTACAATAAAAACATTGCAATCTATTTGTCCTGGTGGCCATGGTTTCTTGTGTGACTTTCTGTATATTACTGTCCCGGATGTTAGGCTTTAAATCTTTCTGGACACGAGCGTTATAGTTATCCGACAAGATTGAGGCGGCACGAGTTTCTCCGACCCCTCGGTCAGCAATATGTATCCTAACTTCTTTACCAGCAACCTTGAAACTATCTATTATGTCTAGAGCATCTTCCACTGATTCGGGTTTCTTGTATGCGAGATCAATCACTACCTCCGGTGATAATTCCTTGTAGATCCTACTTTTAAACATCAGATCTCTGAGACCCTCGAATGTTTTTGGGGTATTAGAACTTTTCATCCAGCTTTCAAGAGTCCTCCTTAAAGTCATAGCGAACTCCCTGAAATTGTCCCCTTTAGGAGTGAGGGAATCCCACTTTTTCCTGTAAGTCTCTTCTACATAGCCCGCGTATTTGAGTAATTGCGCCTTGACGTGGTCATAATCTTCACAATTCGCAATGCCTTGGGCGATCATCACATCTCGCAATTCCGTTGTGAGCTTATATAACAGCTGACTTGACCAGCGTTCTTTCGGTAGATTGCTCTTCTCCGCCGTGGCTTCAAAAACCAGTAAATAGTTTTCCAGATCGTCACTCTCTGCGAAATTTCGTAGACTCTTGTCTAACTGTTGCTTACAGTGCGCAGGGGTTTGAGTTGGCGTCATCTGGTTTCGTTGCGCCATTCTCGCCAACTCGATTCTCTCTTCAATCTCCAATTGTTTTATTCTCAGTCTAGCTAATTCGATTTGAGCGTTGACTGACTGATTTGCCGCAGACAAAACCGGCGGTGACCGATAGGACGCATACTCCTCTTTTGCCCCTACAAAACTATCATATACATCGGGCAGTGCCACCGAAGTATCCATTATTAAGGCTTATACACTTATAGTCTTTAAAAGAAAAAATTCGCAGTTTCCTTTTCTACAAACCAAACTTACTCAACAGATCCTTTTGGACGATTGCCCCCATATAACATACAGCTCACACTGTGTTGGCTCGTAATCGTCACTTTAACACCGAAGACGAAGTGATAAATACCCACTGTTTAATGGCTGAAGAATGAAGCGTACAACTCAGAACCAAATATACAGATAATATATGCAAAGACATCAAAACTAGAACGAAAACTGTCAACATGTCGCACCTTTCAATCTAACACCGATTATATTTAGTGCACAACAAAACAAGATAAAATACAGGGTGCGTACATGACACTGGCTTATATTGATCAGTGGAGAAAATGGCGATATGTTTTTTAATGCGTAACTTTGTGAACAATAGGATAAACTGTAGCTGATGTTTAGACAAAAGGGCAAAGAGTAAAGAAATATAACACAATAACAATATACTGACGGTGCGCAAAAAAAAAAACATCAGGAAAAAAAACACTTTTCTTTTCCAATGTACAATAACGAATACATATTATAAATACTCTTTCTTCCCGAGCGGCATCCGGACATGGAATGGTTACCTGAACAAACCAGGAAAACCAGCACCTTAATTGAAGTGCAAGACTAGACCCGAAACACAAAAAAAAAGTAGGACGCAATAATCTTCTATATAGAAGTAACAGATAAGATATAAAAGCTCGTCATAATCATAGAATGATTTGTTAGAAAAGAAGGTACAAAGAAAAATATGATGGCTCGAAAACCAAAAAGGACGTATATTTATATTAGATATATAGAGATCAGAGCTCAGTGCCGCTCTTTGGGGGTTAATGAAGGATATGTCAGTCCACTCTTTTCATCGCTATCCTATCTTCTCGGCACTGTCGCTTTTCTTCTCCCCCACTGTGCCCTGCATTATGCCCTGCAGGATAGTCTTTGCAAGGACTTCGGATCTTGTCACGTGCCTTTACAATCTCAGTTTCCTGTTCTTGATGGCGATCAGCAGGTCTTCATGTGGGCCGATGACGTTGACGATATCTTTGCGAACAGTTTTATTTCTGATGTGCTCCGTTTACGAGATTTTAAGATATTATGGGAGCTTCTTATTTCTATGGCCCTGATCCTTCTATGGAGATCTGCTGTGAGCGTTCAGGTTTCACATCCATACACGAAAACCGACATTGATCGAGCAGGCATTAGACGGATCTTCGAATGACGGGAGACTTTCTAGCTTTGTCAGATGATCTTTTGCTTGCTTATTGCCCCAGTTGTCTGAGCTATTCTAGCATGAATATTTGGCTTTGAGCCTTGGTCTGATACTAGACTCCTAGATATTTAAAGGAGAGACTTCTTTGAGCTTTTGTCAGCCTACTATTACTTCAGATAAGAATCATTTGCTTGCCATGACCTCCGTCTTATTAGCATTCATTGCCAAGCCAGATCTTTAAGTCCATCTTTATTGCCGGCTAGGTCATCTATGTCCTCGACAAAGCGTAGGGGATGGTTCTTCCACTGACGCTAACTGTTCCTATGTGGTCTTCCGGCACATCTGTCATAGTTCATTCCAAAAACATAGGAAAGACGGGAGAGAGTAAACATCCCTGTCTCACTCCAACGGTCTTCTAGTCTACTTTTCCGTTGAATAGTACTATTTGCATGATTAGCTTTATGGGTCAATAAAAGCTGTCGTTTATAAGGGCTTGATGTCAATATTTGAGAGCTTTCTTGTTTCCGTTTTTTTTTCCATGTCTAGCAACTGGCACTGGTATTGGTGAGATTTGTCTCACATGAATGTAATGATCTGGCACTGCTTTATCTTGCGGCCCGGATAGAACTAAGCAGTCATAGTGACCTAAAATCTCCCCAAGAGAACAAGAGAACAACTGAGCTTAAAGATGAATAATATTCTTCCATACCATACTTTAATAAAGAACTGTTTGTTTTGTTATAAACTATTTAACATTTGCTCGTTGCAATTAGTTCCAACTCTCCAGGCATAGTGATTGGGCTTAACATGTCTCTCTGAAAAGTTGTATCTTATGTGAGATGGCATATCAGAGCAAATAATTTCTTTGTCAAGCCATTGATATTCACTAAAATGTTGGCACATATCATTTATAATATGGGTGTCACGACGTGGCAATTGAGAGGGGGGGGGGTAATAATGGCTGGTTGTCTTAGAGGTATGAGGTGCCGATGCTGTGGTTGACCTGGAATATTTATTTGTTCTCTACTGGCTCGCTTAGATGTTGTTAAACACACACAAACAGACAGTTCTAAGTTAGGCAAGCAAGTTTCTGGTTACGTTTCAGGTGTTTATTTATGATTCAAATTCAATATCCAATGATGAAATACACATACTAACATGCAGGGGAGATACAATGCTTGAGATATATGCACAGGAACGTCTAACACTCAATATACTGTGTTGTTGCGGAATCCAAGTTTAGGCTACGTAACTATAATGAGGAAATTACGATTACTGGCTAAGTATCTGCAAGTCCAAGTAACAATTTGGGAGCTAGACCAAAACGATGTATCTAGCTCGGGAGCTGGGAGAGATCTGCTTTAGTTTAGTTGGGCGGGCTTTTTCGTGGACACTAGTCACCTGACCCAAGGTTAATTTGGTTGGCTTACATTTAATTACATCCTATTCTCATTGGCTAGATTGAATATACATTTGCATAAGAAAAGCTTATTGGAGCCAAAAATGGATTGGGGGTCGGGGTTGCGAGGGCGGAAAGGGGTAGGGAGAGGTCTAGATGAAAGACAATTTATACAGACGTCATGCTGAGTGGGGGAATTTATCTCCCTTTGGTAGAATTTTAAGTAGTTAACTCAAGTGGCTGGGGGGGGGGGTTTCGGACGAGAATTAGTATATGTGTGCGAACTGGGTTCTTTGGTCAACGCTCAGGGAACGACCGTCTCAAAGCAATTGCATAACATGCCGCTAAGCTGAGGGGATATAAAAAGGGGGTGGGGGTGGCGGGGACGCGAAGAGGGGGGTTGAGTGAGGGATCGAGTAATGACTGTCTACACATGCGTTAAAATAGCACAAGATATAAATACATTAAGACATGATATGAATACATTAATATAGCATAGGATAAAATATATACATTCTAACTAACACATTCGTACCCATTCAACCAAGATGTAGTACCAAGTTGAATCGTATTAGTCAGTAGACTCTGAATTTGGGCGTAGGACAAGAGTATAGTGAAGGGTAGAGAAACAGGTGAGAAAGAGTGATGGGGAGATGTAATTGCGTAAGGGAGGGAGAAGATAGTGACGTCAGACTAACCTTCTCTCTATTCTAGCTAACTTAAGCTAATCTAAGGTTCTAGTTATACACTGCTATCTATCTAAGTGCTAATAGTCACTATTAAATCCAGAATTGTGACAATGGGCTTTTAGTGAATCAGCTAGAGCTTTTTCTTGAAACCTTTAAACAATATCCTTGATCAGTCCATTTTCATCTCTGGCAATTCGCTGAAGGAATTCATTTAGACTTATTATATCAACATTTCTATTAAAAAAAAACATCATCCATCAGGGGTTGTTTTAACTGTTTTAAAATTTTGAGTGCTTACTGGTGTTACAGTTACATATTTGGGAATCAGAAGTTGCCGGCTGTGAAGTTGACACTGTAGCGAACAGGGAGAAATGTTTGAATGTGAACAAAGGATGATACCTCAGGTTAAGCTGGGCTTGATATTGCAATATCAATGTAAATTCTGGCATTAGAATTAATATATGATGAGACAGCATCTGAACTAGGAATTATGACAGCAGTTTGATCGTTGACGGTGAATGCTGATAATTCATGGTCTCCGAAAGCATCACGATTGAAAGGCCATATACCAGCGGTACGAAATCCACTTTTAGCATTACACATTGAGGCAACCTTTTGAAAGGCTTAACCCATGAAGGTGCACATTTGAAAGATGGTTATTCCTCTGCCAGGGATAAGTCGCAACCACTTCTCAACCTCTGGCTCATAATATGCAGGACCGCCTCTAGTGTTTTTGACGCCCTAAGGTTGAAAGCGAAAACAAATTCTGCGCCCTCATTAAAGTGCCTTCGGTGGGAAGAAACTGAGAAGTGTTAGGGCATAATTTCCTATTTTCTAAGACAACTTAAATAAAATACCCTTCGCCTTTCATTATCTAGTAATTCATCTACCTATGCTAGTAGCGCGCACAAGTACTAAATTTTTATTTAGTTTATTTTTTTAAACCCCCAAATTAAACAAAAAATCCTCAATTTTGCGCCCCTCACCTGGAGTGGTGATCCTAGCCTGTGCTGCACTAGCTATTTGGACTGTCGATCGCACATCCTAGCTTACGCTTGTAGATGTGTGTTTTAGCTTCTCCCTGGAGATGTGAGTTCTAGGTTTAGCCTTAAGTTGTGCATCCTAGCCTGTGCTGCACAGGGGAAGTGGACACATATATAAAGCTGAACTTTTGTTTCCAGTTTTTACTGTTTGCGATACGAGTGCTACGTTGAGTTGATTTCTAATTCGTTTAAAAGTTATTTTAAGATAGTTTCGGAAAATCGTGTGGACTTATTGTTTTTGTGAAAAGTTTTGGCTAAACATTTCCAATGTTTTAATAATTTAAGCCCGAAATTTGATAAAAGAAAAAATTTGTCTTGCAAAAATATTGATAAAATCCTGCATAATTAGGCTAAGTTTCTGCTCGTGTCGAAAATATTCAAAAATTAACCGTCAACTTATTATATTTGATCCTAGCTTCTATTTTGCTCTTGGCTCAGAAATTTTAGAAAACATCCAAAGCGAATGGAAATTGTCTTTAAAGCCGCCGACCACAGAATAGGTATAGAACAGAATACGCAATCCCTATATGCGCAGTCACTAAAAGTGAAGCTAAGATTCCGCAATTTTTTTACGCAATACAGCACTCGCTATAATAGACACGCTACTAGATCTATAGTAAAATGAGAAAGGATATCTAGGCCTACCATAAATAAAAAGGCTTTTTTTTATGACTGATATCTACTCTTAGCAATCTTAGAACTAACGCAAGGCTACTAATATTATGTAATCTGAGTTAATATGAGGTTGTTACGCCTTTTGAACTTACCGTTGTTTATCCTTTATGATTATGGAGTCAGGAAAGACATGCTTATTTGTACGATAATCAATCTTTTTGGCATCATTGTTGCAGTTAATTACAAAACATTTTTGGTACCTTTTGCCTGAACAATAAACTTTGGGTTTTCGGTGTGTAGATTTGATGAAAAAGACATTGTAAATAAGCATCAATATATAGTGTAACCAGGACCGCTGCTATTAAACAGTATGGCGTCGGTATTACTTCCGGAAACAGAAAAAAATGCTAATGCCCGCAAAAGTTTGCCGCATGGCATGGATGCGAGGCCTACTGGCCGGCAGTAGAGGAGCTGGCTTTTCTGGACTTTCTTAGTTGACGTTTTGCATTTGCGACCCTTCGCCTTTTTTCCTCATGAGCTGCTGCTACATTGACGGTCATGCCTCGCCAAGATATCGGTCCTCAACCAGTCTTTCCCAATTATTTGGGTCAATTTCCAGATTTTTTTGGGAGGCCTTCAAGGTGTCTTTATACCTATTCTTTTGCTTTCTGCTTCTGCTTTCATACGACTAGTTCACCATAGAAGTTTTTTGGGGCAGTCATACTTCTGGCAGGCACACAACATGGCCTGCCCATCTGGACTGGGCTTTTGCCAGTTGGGTGTACATGCTTGGCATGCAGGTCCACGCGAGGACCTCAGCGTCTGGGACCCTGTCCTGCCACCTAACCCGTGTCAGCTTTCGTAAGCAGCTCAGATGAAAGTGATTTAGCTTCCTGGCGTGACGGCTATACACGGTCCAGGTTTCACATGCGTAGAGAAGAAATGGTAGAACGGCAGCTGAATAGACTTTTAGTTTGGTTTGCAGCTTAATGCCTCTTCGATTCCAAACATTAGACCGCAGTCTTCCAAAAGGATAACTGGCTCTGGCTATCCTGAGATTACTTCATCGTTTAAATGTACAGACTGGGAGAGGGTACTGCCGAGGTATGTGAACCTGTCAACATTATTTAGCTTTAGTCCATTTACAGTGATGGAAGGATCAGTGTGCTCGCATCCAGAAGCAGGCTGGTGCAAAACCTCGGTTTTCTTGGTTGAGATTTATTAAGCCGAAGTTGGTGCATGCCGCTGAGAAAAGGTCCATACTGCGATGTCTGCCTCCGTGGAGGCTATCAGGGAGCAGTCATCTGCAAACAAAAAGTCCCGTATTGTCTCATTGCGGGTAATAGATTTGGCCCGTAGTCTACTCAGATTAAACAGCTTACCATCAAAGCGGTACCGGAGTTTGATCTCTTTATCACTGTCTTTGAAGGCATCCAAAAGCATGGCTGAGAACATGAGGCTAAAGAGTGTAGGGGCCAAGACACATCCCTGCTTTACGCCGTTTGTAACCTGGAAGGGTTCTGAAAGACTGCCCTGGTCTTGGACTCTGGCGAGCATGCCGTCGTGGAGTTGCCTGACTATTTCGATGAAGGTGTCTGGGCATCCAAATTTCGCCATGATTCTCCAGAGTTCCTCGCGCTGACTGTGTCGAATGCCTCAGTCAGGTCTACAAAAGTGGCCTAGAGAGGTACATGTTGTTCCTGGCATTTCTCTTGAATTTGGCGGGCAGCGAAGATCATGTCAATGGTTCCTCTCTCCTTCCTGAAACCGCCCTGGCTCTCAGGCAATGGACCCTGGTCGAGGTGAGCTGTAAGTCTGTTTTAGAGTATCCTTGAAAGGATTTTGCCAGCGATGCACAGAAGCGATATTGTCGCATGCTTGCCGATTGCCCTTGCGCTTGTAAAGATGGATGATGGTTGCATCTTTGAATTCCTGTGGGACTTTTTTTTTTGTTTCCACATCTCGCAGAACATGGCCGTGAGTTTTTCAACCAGTTTGTGTCCACCTGATTTATATATTTCGGAAGGAACGGAGTCAGCTCCAGGAGCCTTGCCGCTAGACAGGAGCTCATAGGCCTTTTTTGTTTCCAGCTTTGATGGAGGGTCAGCCATTCCCTCATTGATTGCTATCTGTGGTAGGTGATTGATCGCCTCATCGCT
Organism: Anisus vortex; assembly: GCA_949126835.1. Lineage (NCBI taxonomy): Eukaryota > Metazoa > Mollusca > Gastropoda > Planorbidae > Anisus > Anisus vortex. Next base: position 39,390,907 of record OX421497.1, on the reverse strand, counting down.
GATGGTAGAGGGCATGTTGAGGACACAGTTCAGCCCAGCGAGCCAGAATCTTTTCTTTAGATATTATTACTATAGGTACAGGCATCCTGGCCCCGGGTGGTTCTCGAGACAGGGTTGCAGCGTCCAATGCTTCCTCCCCACCGAGACTCCTTGGCCTCTCGGCAGTGCAATGGATCTCGGACCCGCTGTGGGGCCTGTCACCCATGCGTTCGCCCGCCGGTGTATTCTACACACTACGCCACGATGAGGCCCATGGGTACAGTAGTTCCCGTCCGACAGAAGAAAAGGTGGGAGTAAAATATAAAAGAATGGACCAGGCTGTCCTTCAATGGCGCCCAAACCGCAGCACAAAATCGTGACCAGTGGCGAGTGATGACACAGGAGTCAACAATGGCCCTCTCAGCGACCAACACACGAGTTAAGGGATGGGTGAGGATGAACAGACCATTTGAATCCAGAAAAAAACTACATGGACATTTAAAATAAGTTATCTATAGAGTGAATATAATTATTTAAAAAAAATCCTTTTTATTAAAAATCTTATCCAAAAACTGCTATGATCTAGTAAAATCTAGTTCTTAAATTTAAGCGTAGCTTCAATATTTAACTCTCTAAACATCAAAGTTATTCATTTTATTTATAAAAAAAAACAACTAACTGAGCATGCTACTAGCTACTGTCCCATAAATGGGACGTTTTACACGGGGACATTCGTTACTACTGTCCTACTTGTGGGATGCTTGACACTTGATAAAACGAAGTTAATGTATTTTTTTATGATTTCAATTGTTATAGTTGATAGATAAATGATGAAATTACATAATTCATGTGGTTTTGTATCAAAATTTAATAATATTTGATAAATGTTTACTTACTTTTGTGAATGTTTATTTTTTTCATCAATTTTTACAAGTACAATGTTGTTCGAAAAGCAAAGTTATAATTAAAGTCTATTTATCGTACAATGCAAAAAACACATTTTTCTATTTATAAGGCATATACGTATTTAAAGGGATTTTTTTTTTACGAACTGTCCCATAAGTGGGACGCTAGCAGAAAATGGGTTAAAATATTACTAAAAATATTTTGCCCCCCTCCCCTCCCCTAGAAAATTTTCTGCGGGCGCCCATGGTTATACATATAACAAAAGAAAGAAATAATTATAATTATATAAATTGTATTTATAAAGAAACGACCGTTTGAAATAATATTGAATGTACCATTATTAATTTTTATTTCCGTAAATAGATGGCGCCTCTAAGCTCTTGGCTATGACTAAGCGTATTGTAGGCCTACACAATAATAAGCTTATGCTAAGGACATAAGTTTAGTCCAAGAATAAAAATCGCAAATTAGAAGCAAAATTCTACAGATAGCCTGCTAATCCTAATACATTTGTAACGCCAAAATACGTTGTAAACAAGACTGATTGTTTCAAAACGTTTTAGATTTAGGTCTAATGTTTCCGCCACTAAAAATAAAAGTCTTTGTCTTTGTTTTTCTTTTATCTTTCTTATAAGCGCAGGTGTGTCGTTGTTAGGTCACGTGTAACTTAGGGCCTTTTGGGGAAAAAAAAACGGGGATCTCCAAACTTATTTGACTTTTAGTTTTAAAAATAGGCCAACGCGTGGTCGTGTCACGTAAGTGGATTTATTATAATATTAACATTTTGAATATAAATCTTCCATTATCCTCGTTATACAAGTTAAATAGTATGTGCTGTTATGCCTATAAATATACTTCAATCAAGACTTAAATTGCTTTTTTAAGATAAACTAACACTGACTGATAATAATATATGCTACCCGATGCCGGTCAGACCTGCAGTCCATGCATGCCGCGGATTGAAATCCACCGGTTCTTTATCAAACGGGCTTTGTGTAACTAGTCTAGGCTAAACTCGAAATCTTTGCTGTTGGATTATTTTTTAAATAAAAGATAAAACCCCTAACCCCTAAACCTTCTTTAAGAAGGGGGTCCTAAATCCAGGGCGTAACGTGGAAGGAGGTGCGTCAAGGGGAAGGGCACAGCAAAACCCTGTCCGCATAACATAGGATACGGCCTCCGCAATCACTGCACCAGGGATCGGCAACGTTTTGCTAACACTAACAGTGTGCCAAGGAGCATTTCTAAATCATCCAGCGTGCCAACAACCTGCTCTATTATACTTTTTAAATGTTGTTTTTTTTTTCTTCTTTTTTCAAAAATGTTTATTCATGAATAATTGCATTTACATTGCCAAAATTATTACTTTACATAGAGAAAAAGGATAGGAGACATTTATTGCAGTTTTACAATTCCAAAGAGATAGAAGACAGCAGAGAATATTCAAATTATACTTAAAATAATCTAATCTTTCACTTCATTCGTTCTGTTTATTTTACATAAGAATTCCATTCATTCGTAACTTTCAGACTTAGTTAAAAAAAAATAAAAAAATTTAAAATAATACATTCATTATTTATTTATCGAGTACTATAGTATTAAATTTTGATTCACTTCACTACTTTAAAAAAAAAAGAGAAAGGATAGAAGACAAATTTATTCATTTTTACAAATCAAAGGGATATAAGACATCGAAGAGATTTGTATGAAACATTTTTATGATTGTGTCCCCTGTTGGGGTATATATAGCTCCATTTACAAGACTACAAGACTGAGTCCAAAAGCACTTGAAGTGTTTGGCAACTGGAATGAATTTGCATTGAAACTGGGCATATCTTTCCGTGAAATCCATTTCAAAAAATGTAACTCTTCCCTAATTGAAGGCAAATTAAGATAGATGAGCATTTTCAGAAGAACACTAGTTATATTAAAACAATAACCTCGTTTGGTATCACTAGCATCAAATTTGGAGAATTTACTTGAAGGGAGATAATTAACCCGTTTTCTTTACATTAATTTTTCTAATATGTTTCTTTTTCGTTTCCTTTTAAACTTTAAATAAATTTAAAAATCCTTTTAAATAAATTTAAATAAATTTATGGCCCTCCAATTTATAACTCTAAAATGATCAAATTACACAAGATAGTTGAAAATTATATAAATATTTTATGACTAAAGAATGTACATGTACATTTTTAAACATTAAAATAACTACCCAGTTTGTATGATTATTATGTATCTCTTTCTCTTCAGTGCCTTATGTGGACAAAAAGACGATTTTCTCTTCGGTTAAAATAATAATCTCAGTTATTCTGAGATCAAACATTAAAGACTATATCTAATAATACAATAATTTCTTGACAACTAAATTCAAATGTTGATATCTATTAATGTGTAAGTTGAGTAATGAAATTCTGTATTAGCTACGAATGGATTTTTTTTTAAATAATAATAACAAAGAGTTAGATTTGTCATTAAATATAAAACGCTTTAATGATTTTCTCTGTTACGCTCCTTTTCTTTTGGTCTTGGTCTTGCTACGGCACTAAATAAATTGTCTTATAAAAATATTATAGTTGATCAGTTTGACTTTCACACTGTTGGCACGCTGAATGATTCAAAGACCAAGTGAAGAGGTTTTTCTCAAAGGAACGAGATTTGGAATAGCCTCATACGGCAGTGACGTATCACAAGGGAAATAAATACATAAAAATAGACGCTATAAATCTATATTTAACCATTTTGTTAAAAATAAGAACCGGGAAAAGATTCAAAACATGTGGCAATAGATTCAAAACACGTGACAATATTCATTTTTCCTAGTCGGAATCCTTTATGTTACGTCACTTTCCTATATTGCCGGAAATAAAAACATCTCAAATGGCTACGAGATTTGGAGTATTCCTACGAAAAACACACACATTTAATTGCAAATATTGAACCAATTACTTAAAATTTATCTTTGATATTTTGTATAAATGTTTTTTATTAACATTCAGATACTGAATACACTATTTACTATCAAAATCAAATGTTAACTCAATTTTGATAAAAAGCTCTTCACTTGGTCTTTAAAATGATTGTAATAAATTAAATTGTTGAAATGCAATTTGAAGAAAAAATAATTACAAACAGCATAAATTGTGCTCCGTGGCTTGTCAAAATTATTAATTAAATAAATTTTTTTCCCGAAAAGGCCCTTTTTTTCGAAAATGGTCGTAAGGGGAGCGACTGCTCCCCCTGCTTTCCCCCTGGCTACGCTGCTGGATGGTATTACCAGGGCCGGCTCTAGGGTTTTTGGCGCCCTAGGCGAAAACAATTCTGCGCCCTCCAAGTGCTTTTGGCGGGATCTGTCGGGTATGGAACTTCGAAAATGTGTTTTTGTTAAAAAATTGTATAGCCCAAAAAAGAATTTTATTTTATAACCTGTGATTGATGACTGTGAAATGTAAATAAAACAGTTCAATGAAAAGTAACAATGGCTTTGCATTATAGATTAATAATAAGCAATCTAAATTATTATTAGTAAAGTTACATAACACACAGTTTTACATTAGTATATAGGTTTATAGGTTTTATAATTTCATTATATACAATTCTCTTAATAAAAAACCGAAACTCACAGTTTGATTATAGATATTTTTTTCTGTTTTTATAACACTTAAAAAAATACACACCAAGACTACTTGATATTGCTTGATATTGGATTATTGTTTTCTTAACTACGGTCCAAAAGTAACTTTTAAATACTGATTATCAGTATTTATACTCCTAAAGACTAAAACCCTAAAGGTACTTTTCTTGCTTTGTGCATAGCAAATTCTTGCATGAGGGCTTTTGAGTCTAACAGTCTTGCTATGTCACTTTCAATAGAAATTGTCGCCAGACCCGCAAGTCTCTCCTGACACATTATACAACACAGATATGTTTTTAATTAGCTTAAGGTTTGAAAAACTTCGTTCAGCACCAGCTACGGAAAGTAACAACTTAAGCAAAATACGAAGGGCTACACAAATGTTAGGAAGTCCATTTTCACGATTCTGTTGGTAAATGTAGTTTAGGAATTCTTCAGGGTTTGATACTGAGTCATGGAGATGATGAGAAATTGCTCTTAGTTCAGAACACTGACGTACAACAGCAATGTCAGATTCATTCAAACCTTCATCTTTTTCAATTGTTAATGCTTTTTCCAAGTTTTTGCACATCGACTTTAACCTCTGAAGTAGTCTTTTTTTTAAGGTCAGGAATGTTGTACGAAACTCCAAAGACACCAGATACTTTATTTAACTGGGGAAATCTTTCTTTTACTGCATATACAGCTGTGTCTAAAGCAGCAACATAAAAGTGGATCTTGAAACTTTCTGAGGGGTCACCTGTAACATTTACATATTCATCTGTTGATTCGTAATCAACCATGTTCTATTTTTTTTTAATTCGGAATTCGGACCTTCTCTTTCTTAAATACTGTTTCTATTCCATGCAACTTCTTATGCTACTTCATTAGCATCAACCAAACTCTATTGAACTCTAAATCACTTCTAGCTGTAAACAAAAACTCTTCGTTATTTTTTTCATGTGACTAACTGCTCTCTGGAGACTCAAGTCATTTTCTTGCAGTATCTTAATAGTTATGTTTACTTGAAAATAAATGCTGTGCCATGTGACAAGTGCAGCAATAAACTTGAAGTCTGTGATATTTTTAAGTTACCCAAGTGATTCTACCTGCGTAATACTGCCACTAGATTCATTTAGTGTCTTCAGAAATCTCTTCCAAAGCATCACATAACTGGTACCGCAGAAGTGTTAGTGCATCAATTTGACTGGGACATCTTGTACCACTTAGGGGGTTTAATGTACTCGTAATTAACAGTCTGAAAATGCACATAAAAAAACAACAACTGCATTGCCAATGCAAACAACTGAGCGCCCTCAAGACTTACGATTCACGAACTGACTTGAATGTCACGGTCACGTCACTTGACTATGATATTGCGCCGCCGCATCGCATCCAGGGTGTGGCGGGGAGAAGTAAGGGGTTGCCTTTTTACACATCGCTACGCACAGCGAGGTTGCCAAACTAAGTAGCCTACTGTTAGGGCATACTTTCCTATTTTCTAAGACAACTTAAATAAAATGCCCTTCGATTTCATTACCTAGCAATCCATCTGCCTATGCTAGTAGCACTAAACTTTAATATAGTTTATATTTTTAAATGTCCCCAAAAAAATCCTCAATTTTGCGCCCCCCAAAATTTTGCGCCCCCCCAAATTTTGCGCCTTAGGCAGCCGCCTAGTCCGCCTATATGGATGAGCCGGCCCTGGGTATTACTAGCACACTTAGGATTTTTTTTTTATAGGACACATATTTTTTTCCATTAGGAGGCGCGTCGGAGTTTTACCTCCTTGCCCCTCCTATCGGCAAACGTCACTGATCCTTGGATCAGTTAGTTCCGCTCTCTGCACAATCATTCTCACGTCAAGCATGAGAGCCGAGTGCAGACCAACTGTAGTCCAGGCCGACCATTTAGAGAGCCAATACGAGGAAATTGAGCAAGCTCCTAATCTCACAAGGTTCGGGAGGGGGGTGACTAGACTTCTCACACATTGTGAAAGATTTACACGTTCTGTAGGGAAACCAGTGTGCTAGTCCTTCTCTCCTCGATCGCTTTCCATGTGTCTGCAGATATCCACGCCCTTTTTAACGCTTTTCCTGTTTCCTATAGTCTCTTTTGCCATTTATGTCATAGCTTCATTAAATGCGTCTATGCTTATTGCTGTTTTATCTTGAAGGATGTTAAATTTATTCCTTAGTACGGATTTGAATTTGTTCTTGATTGCTGTGTCTTTTAGTTGCTCGGCGTCGAATCGCTGATTTCTTTTTCCTCGCATTCTGGTTTTCCTTAACTTGAGGACTATGTTTGCTATCAGCAAGTTATGATCACTTCCTACATCTGCATGTCGCATCACTCTTACGTCCTAAGGGATCTTTTCCATTTGCTGTTGATTATTATAATATGGTCTATCTAGTTCTGGCTTTGTCCGTCGGGTGAAGTCCATGTTAGTTTGTGGATCTTCTTGTGTTGGAAAAGTGTACCACCAATGATGAGGTTGATCTCTTCACAGAGACTCACAAGTCTATCCCCATTGTCAGTTATTTCGCCTATTCCTTGTCGACCCATAACTCTCTCCCTATTCTTGTTGTTGCTTCCTACCCTAGCGTTGAAATCCCCTATCATGAGCAGAACGTCATATCTCAGGGTGTCATCTAGGACTGATTGAAGTGAGCTGTAGAAGCGATCTTTGTCTTCTTCATCTGCTCCATCAGTTGGGGCATAAGCGACTATCAGGGACAGTTTTGAGAACCTCGAGTTCAGTCGTCCATAGAGAAGACGTTCACTAATAGGTTTCCATTGCAAGAGGCTGGCTGCGTGTTCCTTGCTAATGATGAGGGCTACTCCTTCCTGGTGCTTTTCATCTTGCCTTCCAGACCATATGATAGTTTCACCAGAGCTTAGTTTTTGTTTCCCTCTCCCTGTCCACCTAGACTCAGTAACCCCTAACAAGGTGAGTCTATGTCTGGTCATCTCTGCTATTGTCTGAGCTAGTCTCCCTGTTTGGTTCTGTGTCCTGACATTCCAGCATCCTACTCGGATTTTCTGTCTCGGTTTCAGAAGGTCCTTTGTCGGGTTGGGGGCTTCCTCGCTGTTTTGGCCTCCGACCGTCATGTCACCAGATTCTTGGATCAGGACGCTCCCTTGTTCAACTGTATTATAAATGATTTCTTTGACTTCCGTTTCAGTAGCGGTTTGTTTTTCTACGGGATGAGGGTGCTAGCCTCATGCCCAACCCTCTTGTTTTGAGCCTATGAGGTCACGGCTGTTGTGTTTGGTCCGCCCCAGGTATTTTATTACCCTGGTACCCTCCATACATGTATGGCGAGCGTTCCCTATCCGCCACCTGGGGAGGCGCCCGATGGAATGACAACCACTCCACATGGGAATTTTTGTAAGTACCAAGCATAAATAGTAATTCTTGTAAACGCGAAACATAAAAAGTAATTCTTGGCTGATAAATTCATGAGACCATATTATAATCATTTCTATTTTGTTCCAAAGCACCAAATAGTTGGCTACTAAAATTATGAATTAACAAGAAAACCATAAAAACACAGTTTTTATCATACTCCCTTTATTTGCAAACTAAGTTTACCATCATGTAATTAAATAATTGATTGACTACTGCAAATGAAACGTACAGAAAAAATATCTGTGTCGCAAATCTCAAAAATATCTCCTTACTCCGTATGAATTGTTCTAAAAATAATCTGAGCGCATAATATTTTTTTTTTCTAGCTTTGCGCCGAAAAAAGTATAAAAAGTTACACAGGCATTTTTAACGCGAAATCAAAATATTTCTTATACTTTCCTTTTAAGAAATGAATATTGTGATAAGTGTAGTATTATTAAGTCGTTTTAACTGAAAATTTGATAGGATGTATTGTTAGGCGCCCCAAATCTGCTGTCCAAATTTCAGCTCGATCGGACCACGGGAAGTGGTCGAAAAATCGAAGCAAAGTTTTGCACCACGCACGATTGACGGACGATTGCAGACATTGCAACTTAAAATAAAGGGAGTAAAAAACACAGTTTTTATCATACTCCCTTTATTTGCAAACTAAGTTTACCATCATGTAATTAAATAATTCATTGACTACTGCAAATGAAACGTACAGAAAAAATATCTGTGTTGCAAATCTCAAAAATATCTCCTAACTCCGTATGAATTGTTCTAAAAATAACCTTAGCGCATAATTTTTTTTTTCTAGCTTTGCGTCGAAAAAAGTATAAAAAGTTACACAGGCATTTTTAACGCGAAATCAAAATATTTCTTATACTTTCCTTTTAAGAAATGAATATTGTCATAAGTGTAGTATTATTAAGTCGTTTTAACTGAAAATTTGATAGGATGTATTGTTAGGCGCCCCAAATCTGCTGTCCAAATTTCAGCTCGATCGGACCACGGGAAGTGGTCGAAAAATCGAAGCCAATTTTTGCACCACGCACGATTGACGGACGATTGCAGACATTGCAACTTAAAATAAAGGGAGTAATAAAAAAAAGATACATTACTCATTATTTGTTAAAGTTTTTTTTCGTTTTTCAATTTCAATGTAGATCAATAGTATTGACATAATGTCCACATGGGCAATCATAAATACCTCTTTTTTTTTTTTTTTACACCGCTGGGCTAACGCATGGGGGACAGCCACCACCCCCCTTCCCCGTTGCGCATCCGAAGAAAATTGTATGGGCAAAAGCCCGCCGATTGGGCGGCAGGAGAAGGTCTAGATCTAGCGCTTTGTATCATTGTTGAGTGATAGGCCTACAGCGAAATGTTTTTTTATTCGACTTAGACTATAGGCCTATCTAGATCGAGAGAAGACCTAATCTGGGCTCGCATTCTCGTAGAGAAGTGGGATTCAAGTCTAGTCTAGAAATAGATCTAGATTTCTAGTACTATCGGGTGAAAGTGCAGGCATATGAGGGATAATTTGCAAATCTTGTTAATGGTCCGGGGGAATTCTGTAGGCATAGATGATAGGCAGGGCCGTCCTTAACAATTGTGGGGCCCTATGCGAAACGGATTGCGCGGGGCCCAGTCTAGGTATGGACAAGGATAAAAAGTGAAAATTAAGATTTTGTAATAGAAAAAAAATGCATCTTTGCATTGCATTAATTATTGACTAAGTACAAAATATTGATAAAATTAACTTTACTTTCCGAGCTTTGCGTGTATCGATGTCATACAGTATATCATAAGAATTCTGTTTTCTACATAGATCACGCTCAATAGCAAGAATTGCCAAGTTGTTCAATCTATCTTCGTGAATTGTTGACCTCAAATAATTCTTGATTAGTTTGAGGCGCGTGAAGATGCCACAGTAACGGTAATTGTTAAAAATATTCTGAGTACAACAAAGTAGTTTGGGAAAGCAGTGTATCTTTCATTAGAGGACAGATAAGTTAAAATTTCAACCGGGGTTTTGGCGGTAATTGGTAGAATATGCCTTGAAGATTCCGTTTCATCAGCTAATTCTCGCCCACATATATCTGTCGACTGGTATGTTGATGACGTCAATGCTTACTCGATGCTCTCTGTAAACTTTCGTATGTCATCACGCTGAAGGCTCTTGAGACAAGAAACCCAAATAGATTGTACTATGATTTCAGCTGTTCAAATCTCGGCTGATAGGACTGAATTTCCACAATTCTGTTAAAGCAATTTATCCTGTAGTCATCTTCAGCATTTCCAGGTGTGAAGTTTTCCACTGATTTATCATACTGCCTTTTCCTTTGTCGTTTGGGTGGAAAGATTCCAACAACGTAGGCCACGTGTTTTCAGCCCATTCCTTTGCTGTAACAAGAATCTGAACAAACCCATCAACTCTCACTTTCCTTAGACAAGTCATCAAGTTGTACGAATCCATCGCGCAAATTTACTGTTTCCCCTTGCAGTTCTTTACTCACAAAATTAACTTGGAAGAGCACGTCGTACCATAACACAAGTGACACTAAGAATTTGTACGACTTCAATGTTTCATACAGTGTTTCTGATTCGCTTTTAATTACCGCATCACAAGCTTCTTCAGCTAATTCATCGAGTGCGTCACACATTTCAGGCAATTGATATCGAAGTGCTTTGACACTATCCATTCTACATTCCCACCTTGTTTCGCACAGAGGTTTTACAGATAGATTGAAAACATGCTTTCTGAATAGTGACCATCTCTTTGTAGATGTTGAAAAGATGGTGTACACGCGTTGTAGGCTACAGTTCCAACAAAAAAGTTAACGACCATGTCTGCTACAACCAGATTGTAATTATGACACGCACATGCAGTAAAAAAAAAATGCTCTGCTGTTAATATTTAAAAGCCGTTTTTGAACTCCAGAATGGACGCCTTTCATGTTTGCACCGTTAGCCCCCTAAAGAGGCCAAGCCACCCGGGCCCCCAAATCCCTAGCTACGCCACTGCCCCCCCCCTCATGTGAAAGCACTGCAGGTGCGCCTAGCTTCTATAGGCTACAGAGGATTATAAGGCCATTGCGTCCTTATATAGCCTACTCTCATCCGTGGATTGAGTCTAGTGACATCTAGTCTTGCATTTTGCTGGTTTTCCTGGTTTGTTCATGCTACCCATGGCATTCCATACGCGGGTGCCACTTGGGAAGTAAGAGTACTTTTATTCATTTATTCTTGCATAGTGCCTATATACATAATATAAGCTTATAGGCTAAGCTTAGATCTATATATAGGCCCCTAAATGATATGGGATAAGAAAAAAAGTGTTTTTACCCAAGTTTATCTGAGCATTGTAATATCATTTTGTGTGTGTTGTAGGCCTAGATCTACGCTATTTCTTATTTAGAATTCAAAAACCTAGGCCTTTTGTATTATTACTACTTTAGAAAAAAAGAAAACGTTAGTTTCCTGTAATTTTTATGTGCCCTGCTTGATCTCTTTGGATATGTTTGAGTCGTAGCTCCTTTTTAACAAAATATAAATTTTTTGGCAGCACTAAAAAAAATGGCGACTTTCCCTAAATGCCCATTGCATTGCGGCATTGCATGAAATGCATGGTTATAAGTTATAAAACAAAGCATTGTTAACTAACCCATGCCAATTATTTTGCATTCTATGCGCTGGCATAGCTAATTATAAATAGGGTAGGTTTGTGTTTGTTAATTTAGCTTGCATTTCTAATATTTAAATTTTAAAAAGGTAGACCTATACATAGTATAGGGCCTACCCTGCCCTAGTGCCCTAGCCCTAGTGGTAGTAGTAGACCAGGGATCGGGAACCTTTTTTCTGAGAGAGCCATGTACACCACACATTTTGAAAAGTAATTCTGTGAGAGCCATACATTATGTTTAAAACTAAAAATTCAAGTAAATGTGTGCATTTTGTGTAATTTCAACACTAAAAACTAAAAGTACAATTTATGTCTCTGAATTCTTCTGATGCTGAGCTGCAGTAGACTTTAGACTTTAGCTCATTTGTCATTTGTAGAATGAATTTCAATATGAAATATTGATATGCAATTAATATGTAGATCAAAAAGTCTAAAAAAAACAAATTTTTTTTAATAATCGAACATTTGTCTGCAAGCCAGATGCAGCCATCAAAAGAGCCACATCTGGCTCGTGTCACTCGTGAGCCATGGGTTCCCGACCCCTGCCCTAGACCCTAGCCTAGTAACCAGGACGAACCCGCCAGATCATCAGATGACAGATAAATTTAGTATTTAGTGAATTTAGTGACATTTAGTTTTATTCTAAACTTGTCTAAAGTTTAGTCTTTTAGTTCTTTAGACTTTATTTACTTATTTAGACACGTAGACTCTAGTGATTTATGGTACATTTTATTTAAATTTAATGACTTACATATATATATTATATAGCCTATTTATTAAAACAAGAGTATGGTTATATTATTTGAAAATTATATATTTATAATTTACAGGGCAATTTATATCTATAATCTAGGCATTCTAGCTAGGATCTAGGCTAAAGTCTAAAAACAGAAAAAGAGAACTTTTACAAAAAGACTCATAAATTTGAAAAATGATCACATTGTCTTAGTCTAACTCTAACCAAATACTATAAGACAATAAGATGGACCGCTTGCTTTTTAATGAGATAGGCCCTATCTAATATTTATGCTATACTTTTTGATTACTCGAATATCTTAGTCTTAGAAAGATTCTTTTTTCACAATTTCCAATCGCACTATGTCCTCTCGTCTTCCGGTTTAGTAATTTGCTAAGATTTTCTCAATGGAAAATTAAGCTTAAAATCAAAATTTGTACACCGCAGCGGAAGTTTTTAGGGAAGTTGAGGAGTCATTAAAGACAGTAGGCCTATGCGCATGGAAAAAACTTGACAAATGTTTCATTCTAAAAATAGAGCAAGCGTCCCATCTCATTTTATTAAATAGTCTTTGATGTGCACTGGAAAACTTGAGGACGTATTGAAGGCTGCACATGCGCAAACTAAATATTCAGCTCTAATATATAGCAAGAGGTCCTTATCTTATTACGGTATAGTATAGTCTTTGGTCTAACTCACTAACTCAAAACTGTGACTAGCTCATTTTTTTAAAATTAAAATTAAATGCAAAGTACTTAGGCGTTATACCATACCGGAGATTTATTAAATGATAAATTATCATGGAATTCACATATTATATTCATAAAATGATATTATTTAGGCCTATAATATAATTATTGAAGTAGCATAAATTCAAGAAATCTTGTCAAACAAAACATTAGAAGGCTCATTAGTCATTAGGATTAGGGCTAGGCTTTATAAAAATTTAACTTTATTGATTTTATTGTAGTATAGATAGATATAGTTTATAAAAATAGAACTTTTACAAATGTGATAAGAATATTTATAAAAAAAAAATGCTACAAATTCAGACAAGAGCTGCAAGGTCACTAAGGTTCATTACTAGTTAATATGCCCTAGTGAATATTCACAACCGACAAGAGTAACACCAATACTTTTGACTATTGGCAATAGTTGAATAGTTAAACAACTATAAACCTAAAAATACTAGAGGCCAGTCCAGAATGGCAAAGAGTAAATTAGTAGGGCTAATACATAAGGCATTAAATGCTAACAGAAATAAAACATTTATTATTAAATCTATTACAATGTTCCAAGAAATATAAAGACAAAAACACTTTTAATTCTTATCCCATATTTACATGCTAGAACAAATGCATGTAAGTAATATAAGTACTCTTTCTTCTAGAGTGGCGTCTGGGCATGGAATGGGTTGCCTGAACAAACCAGGAAAACCAGTAACTTTACATCATTTAAAACATTATAAATCAAAGACTAGACTCAAACCACGGATAAGCATATTACGGAATAATCTTCTTTAATATAAGGAGCGTCTGTAACATGTAAGATAAGATAATTATTAATGTATTAGAAGTAGTACAAGTAGGCTACTCTGACGGTAGAGCCTATCAGAGTTCAGAGTGGCAATCTGAACATGCTACCACTATATACTGCTAGACCACCGGCATCATGTTTCAAAATATAAATTGAAATAGCTGCATTAGAAAAAATCAAAATATTATTCTTGCAATTTCACTATTTGTTTTTTTTTAAAATCAAATACTGTCTTATACTTTTATTTTGTTTCAGTTTGATCTTGCAAAAAAAAATATGGCAATGCAGCTACTGGTCAAGTCTAATCAAGGCAATTGCATAATGAATAATGATAGACACTTCGGTTCAAGAAAACGGCACAAGATAAAAAGCCGTGGATATTGTTTAGTTGTTATTCTAGTTGCAGACAATCACCTTAAACTTAAGCTTTTAAAAAATTGCAAACATTTGACTGAAAAATTTGTAGAATATGTAGACTGCAGATATCTGAATATTTTGGAAAATGAAAATGTCTTTCAAATAGAAATATTACATATACATAGCTCTATGCCTAATTATTTGTTGTTTCAACAAAATGTATGGAATTTTACATTGCCTCTAGGTAAGAAATGTCCAAAAGAAAAAAATGTCAGTCATGTTTTTGTACAAGCTGGTCAGTTAAAGCCTGCCACGGCCACTACCATATCACAACCTAGGTGTATATCTTTGAGAAGTATGAGTATGACCACAAATAGATCAGCTAATAAGAAGCAGATATTCACCAAATGCTTATTGAAATATGTTGAAATATTAACTAGTCATCCAGTACTTTTATTTAATGATATATGTGGGCCAACTTTTGGAGGTTACAATATCCAAGATTGTTACAAAACTATAGAAGACAGGACAACGTTATTACAAGATGTTCGCTGCCTGCCTTTAAGGTTCCATAATATCAAGAAAGAGATGATGCAAACACATAGGAAAACGCAAAAACTCAACTTACGTCACAGTGCTAGTGCCTTAGTTACAAGTGTTCAAGAAAGTATTCACTTGGCAACAAAAACAATATGTTCGACTACATTATGCAAAGAACTTGAAAAAGAAATATTTGCTGACCCTTTAAGCCGAGCATCAAACATGCAGATGTCTGAAGGTGCTTTCGGTGACGAGGATAGTAATATGGGCCTATTCAATAATTTTGTCAACTATATCAAACACAGAGATGTCTTATCTGATAATAAAGGTTAGAGTCAATAAAACTACCGTATATACTTGCATATAGGTCGCACTGGTGGATAGCTCGCACCCTTAGTTTGGGATTATTTTTCTTATTTGTTGTCATTGACCAGCGTAAATTTAAAGGTCACACCCTTACAATAATTACACTGCCTTTAATATAAAATTTTGAAAAAATTCATACAGTTTAAACATAAAGGTTATTAAATATTCAGCTTATTTGGAAACTTTCTTTAAAAAATAATTTTAATCATGCATAATGCAAACAAAATTAAATAAAGGCAGCGTTTCATTTATTGTCATCAACTGATCAACAAAGCCATAAGGGAAAGTTTTTTGAAGGCATCTGTTTCTTTTGATTCCTTGTCCATAGTTGTCATCCCTAGAGTGGGTCAACACAAAAAAAAGTCTTTTGAAACGCTTTCTATCACTCAGTGGCACTAGAATTATGGAACACGAACAAAGGAGTTAGTTACACTTAGACTAAGAGATGTTAAAAGCCCTTCTTTTTCAAATAGATTTTTATGCACTACCCCAATCTCCAAAACTCTTTGATTGAAACATGGGACAAGCATACAATGTGTATGCTAAAATGTTAGCCTAAACATCATGGATGGACACGCTTTACAAGTGCTATAATTATCAATATTTGTAATGATTTCAAAGGCGACTGCGTGCAAAAAAATAATAAGCTGTGAGTGCTGGGTTTTGATATCATTCTCTTTGCCATCAATACGAAAAATGCCGGCTTAGCCTATGCTATGTTTTAGCAATATAATATCTGCCTAAAAGTTCAAAAGAAAAGGGTTTGGGGGTCTCAAAACTATGTCATACACTCGCAACCCTAATTTTTATTGAAATTTTAAGGTAAAAAAAGTATGACATATATGCGAGTGTATACAGTATTTGTATTTTTTGCATTGCTTTATCGCATGAGTCATTATTTGAATGTCTGGAGAAAAAAAAATAGGCCCTCCTTTATATAAAACAGGCTTATGTAATTTGTTTTAAATCTAATTTTATAATAAGTTTTTTATATTTATAAATAATTACTGAAATAGAATATATAAAGTTTACTAGTTCATTGCATAGTTTTCTTTTGTTTTTTCAATGAAACTTTTAAATCATTGTATCTAATAAGATTCTTTGATTTACGGTACTAATGATTTAGTATTATATATTCTTAATGCTTTGAATTTTCTTTTTCCAGATTGTGATTTAGGTATTACATACAAGTCACCCTTGCATAGACATTTAAGAAATTATTGGGTAGGTAAAATGATTTTAAAAAATAATGTTTAAATGTATTACAGACATGTATTGTCTTTATCAGGGTTCAGCAAAGCCCAGATTTATATGTCAAATTTGTGTTACTCTTTCTTTATAACACAAGATGTGGCCTACTTTTATTTTTTTAAACTTAACTCCTTATCATTAGTACCTGATATGGTATTTGTCACTAAAGAACATTGCAACATCATTTTCCATATTGATTGACGTATTTTATAGTAAAACACGATTTCTTACAGGCCGAGATAATTGTTGAGAATTGACTTGATTTTTTATATCAAGTTAGGGAAAGTTGCTAAAATGGACAAAGCATTGTGAACAATATTTATTGTGAATGTTTAAAAAGTATGTGTTCAAGTTTAGGAGACCTTAAGCCCCATCATTTTCTTTTCTACAAATATTCTATGGGTGCTTAAAATACACCTTCAAAAATGTATTAACATTATATATATACTTGAATTGTGATTATAAATGTGAATTTATGGACTCAGACTTCAGACAAGCTGGTATGCTTTTATGCCATGTGGTTTACACAATATATTATTTTGATAGATTTCGAAAAATTTGTAACTTCTTGAAGATAAATCAATTATAAATTGTTATAGTTGTTCGCTTTCATTACTGCCACCATATTTGTTAATCGGTTATTTCTTGTCTTTCCCATTATACAATACTTTCCAGTCTCTTCGGATTATTTATTATAGTTAATGAAGTATTATTTTACCTTACTTATGATGTCTGACATTGACAGATGAATACACAATACTTTCAACGTATAATCAAATGAAAGTAACACTCCTTTGCAGCATATTATATTTAATTCACATAAAATCACAATTAACGTTTCACATCAATGAAATAATATTACAAGTTCAAGAATACTAGTGAATATTTCTGAGTCCATCTCAAAATACAATTATACGTCTATACTTTACAAAATGCTGTGGGAGACTGATTAAACCAGCGTGTTTTATCATGTGACCACTTCCGTTCTACCAAGCGAGATTCTAAGTTTTTCAATATCCAAAATCTAGGTTTATCTAGGTTGTATAACTCTTACTTGTCTTAATATTACAATTGATTTACTTGAGTCATTTCCCCTGCATAGCATTACATATACAATAGACATTTCACATACATTATTGTAAATTGGTTAGTGAATTTTGCAATAAGTTTGAGAAATGTTTGGGAATTTAAAAGAATGTCAGAGTAAGAGCCCTGGTCTGGCATTCATGTGATTTTTTTGGCCAGTATTATGCCCAACCACCACAACAATTGTATTGACGTATCTGCAGGCTTTGTACAGAGTCATGGAACTTCTGAAAAGTTTTGGAAAATTGATAGGACCATTTCCAGTATGAAAAAGTTGTTTGAAATTTTCACTTTGATAATTGGGGCATGAAAAAGTTTTGGAATTGATTGATTCAAAAATTTTATTTAAAAAAATTGACAGCGTGTCCCTAAATACCATACCCGGTGAAGATGGTACCTAGCCTGCCTCTCCTCCTCTTTCTCTCCTTCCCCCACAGTTTCAATTTAGATCAAGTTGTCAACAAAAACACTTATAATATACCCTACTTTGTGTACCCTTGCTGTGTAAAGCTTTTTATGCCACTAAAATCACCCATTCTGCTTAGCAGTAAATTAATAAACTACAGGTAGAAAAGATTTCTGTGTTGTAGACAAACATTTTTACTAACTAAAATGGTAGGCCTACATTTTATATTATAATACAGATGCTAAAAGTTTCAACTTATAAAACGTATGTAAATGTTAGATTAGTTAAATAACAAGGCAAGGGAGGTAACATAGATAATTTTAACCCTAATAAGTCAGCTTCAGTTGTTCATCTTTGTTATTCATATTTTATCCCTTTTAAAGTTCACAACTTTATTTCTTTGTTATCCAATTTTAATAAATGCTTTACTAATGGAATCCTCTCTTCTCAATACCCTTCGGTTGGTAATTAGAAAAATTGTTAACATTTTTTTTGAAAATTTCATGTCAAATACCTAACTATGTCTAACTTCAAACATAAATAAAAAAATAATTAAATATTAGTATTTTTAGTATTTAAAAAACCAATGATCACTTTTCTTTAACTATTTGCAGGCCGGTTCTTTTTCGGAGGGGAAGAGATATTTTTTTAGTGAGGACACATTTCATGTTACACAGACCAAACTATTGGTTATAAGTGCTTAATATTATAAATTATATATCAAATTAGTCATAATTGAATTCTCTTTTATAATATGTAAAGTTCTTTTAAGAAACTCAAGTATTATGTAGACAGTAAATATTTAAGAACAAAACATTTTTACATTAAAACATTTTTTTTTAACAAAAACAACAAACACCAAGAAGGAAAAAAAAACATTGAAGGAAATAAATATAATTTTAATACAGTTTTAATCAACAGCGTCTTAGCCATATTATACCAAAAAATCATACTGATTAAAAATAATTTGAATTTTTTATAAATTATTTTGTACAGCACTCTATACTCTATTTTTATTTTTTTGACAATTTTGTCAACAAAATAATTTTGAAAATTTGTTTTTCTAAAAATTGAATAGAAAGATTTCTGTAAAAGATTTAACAAATAAAAATATATGTACATGTATATTACAAGCTTGTAAAAAGTTAAATACAGAAAAATATTATTAAAAAAACCCATCTCTACCAGGTATGTTACAAAGCAGTATGAGTATTAAGAAAACAGACTAACATGTCTAAAACAGATCCAAGCAGTACCTATAACTTAATTACCTCCCAATTGTGCAATATTTAAAGGACGATCTAACAATAAACAATTTCTGACATTATTAAAGCAGAAAAACTTTGGTCTGGTGCTGTTCTTTTTCGACATAACACCGAACACAATTTTTCCTTTTTTTCTACTAAGATGGGCACTACATAATGTTGTGTTTCTATTTCCTTAACAATGGATGCTTTAGTTATGAATAAAGGCACTTCTGATTGTGGATCTATCCCAGCTAATTCTATTATAAGTTCTATTGTAAAATCTAATTGAGCATATCTATTATGTCTACTAAGTTCTGGGATGTCTGTATTCTGTTTTCTAAATTCCTGAAATAATATGTATGAGTTTACCCTTCCAATGTCTAAAAAATGATACATCAATGTTTTCCAATATTTAGCTGTCTTTCTAAGTACTGTGTACTTTCCTATTAATTGATCTGATCTATCTACTCCCCCCATGTGTGCATTATAATCTCCCACCACCCCAGGCTGTCTAACTTCTATCTTTCTAAATTCACTTTCACTCTTCTAGAACAAAAAAAACCTTTCAGATAAGTTTTTATGAATGGATGTTAACATTGTAACTATTTTATTATCTTTCCATTGTACTAAACCTAAATTCCACATTCTAATCCATCTCAAACGTCCCCTATGACTATTTTTATAAAATTGTTTGGTGTTTTTTAAAATGTGCAGGTATGTCTTTTCTATTTAACAAAATAGTTCCGCAAGCAACAATTTTCTGCTTTAATAATGCCAGAAATAATTTAATAGAAGTATAATAGTTATCCATGTATAGCCTATACCCTTGTCCATACAAAGATCTGCATAACCCCATAACAACATCATAATCTAACCCATTTAGTGATTTATTTTCCAGATCTA
This sequence comes from Anisus vortex, assembly GCA_949126835.1. Classification (NCBI taxonomy): domain Eukaryota; kingdom Metazoa; phylum Mollusca; class Gastropoda; family Planorbidae; genus Anisus; species Anisus vortex. Next base: position 39,370,902 of record OX421497.1, on the reverse strand, counting down.
CCATCCTCCCAGTATAAACTTCATAATTATATGTATACCCATTACTCGAATCTGCTAACACCCAAATTTTCATCCCCCACTTAGTCGGTTTGACCTTCATAAATTGTCTAAATGCATACCTCCCCTTTTTCTGAACCATTCTTTCATCTACGCTAATATTTTCTAACGGCTGCCAAAACTTCATACATTTTCTTCAAATAAATTCATGCAGGAACCTAACTTTACTAAGTTTTATCATTTTTATTTTCTGTACTAAAATCAGATACTTTTAAAAAGCATTGTATCTGCTTGAATCTGAATTTAGACATGAAAGCTCTAGCCCATAACCCATGAAATAAAACACTAGTACACCAATACGACTCTACACTGGGTGCTTGAACTAGGCTCATGTACATGAGTAGGGCAAAAAAAGTATACAATTCATTGATAGTTACATCCTTCTAGTTCGTGTGCATATACTTCTTCATGTCCTTCATTGCAAAGGCATACATGTTGGTGAAGTCGCAAATCTTCTGCATTATCAAATCGCAAGATATCACAGCCTTACAGGACTATTCACAAACTTTAATCATGTACAGTTTTAAATTTAAATTAATATAACTTTTCCTAAACTCAGTATTGATCTTACAAATAATATTACAAAGATATGGGCCCCGGCGCAGCGCAATAGCTGCACACACATCCCCAGCGACCTGATGATCTTGTGGCAGGTGGATTCTTTTGTCCATTATGGTGCCGACCTTGTCACATACACATTGATGTGCCATTATGCCAAGTAACCTACACGTAGTATGCGGATGTATCTGCATGTCGGTGGACTCGGTTGGAGATGGAAAGATGAGCGGCTCCTAAGACCATCGAAAACATGTTTTCCAAAGGTCTTTGGCGACCCCCGTGAAATGGTCATTCAACCCCCAAGGGGGTCGCGACCCACAGTTTGGGAACCGCTGCTCTAGATAATCAACATGATGGTTAAAATTCTTTTCAGAAACTAGGACACATATAAAGGACAAGTTGCCTGCACAAAGCCTAAAACCTGATCAAGACTTATTTAATAATAGTTACATTTAATCTCTATTTTATCATTTGTAATTCACAGCTGATGAGAAAAACTTAAATGTTTCATTATTTACCTAATGAAATATCTTTATTTTATTCAAAATACAGAAACAAAATACCGGTACAGCATTAGACTCGAAAAATGAACAGATGACTGAAGTACTTCATTTCAAAGAATTTAAACATGATCATAGGGAAGAATCAAGGCATAGTCTTCAATTCGGGGAACTACGTAGAGAACCTGAAAAGCAAGATGACTTGAAAAAGAATTACAAAATAGTACCTGAAAAGCAAGATGAGTTGAAATGGATTTACAAATATAATTGGAGCCCGAGACTCCACTATATTTCCTTTCCGACATTACAAGTTTATCCTGTGTTCAACCAAAACACAAGGCCTACTCTCCATAACTTGATGAGATATGAACTTTTCAGAGTTTGTTCTTTCGCCTATTCAAACCCTCCATTTCCAGAAAATGTTCAGGTGGCACAACTTGCCCAGTCAGGGTTTTATAACTTGGATGGCTCTGGACGTCTGTGTTGTTTCTTTTGTGGCCATGAATGCGATGTGACAAATGAGGAGTCAGTTGAAATAGCCTACAGGCATCACTGCAGACAAGAACAAAACATTCCTTTAAATGAATGGACACATGGATTAAATCCAATGGATCAGTATACATACTTTTCTGTATTTGGTGACAGGACTCCTATTTTGTTTGCAGCATCAGATTCAGGATTTGAAGAGGGTGATGCCAACCAGCTTGTACCTATCACTGGAGGTGTTTCTGCTGGTGCTACTGGATTTTCAGAGGTGGTCAATGCTGGTGACACAAGGCAGACTTCAAGCTATTCCAACTCAGAGGGTGTCAATGATGCAGTAGAGGGTAGTGTAAACCCATCTCACCACAGTCTGCCTACAAACTTGAACACAGTATCTGGCTCATTAGTCATTCAAGAAAGTGAAGACTCCCAGTCCAGACAAGTGCTGACCTCTAAATCCTTAGAGCCTGTCAACTTTAGCCATACACCAACTCAGGCTGCTAATGTTGCTGAACCTACTGCACAGGCCGAACAGATCAGTGGAGACACCCCGGTGGATGTTGCCGTCGGTGGGCAAACAACATTTGACCTGGGCCTGGCCTCGTACCCACAGTTTGCCAGCAGTGCATCTAGGAGAGCAACATTTACTGGCTGGAATCCTGACCATCCCCAACGACCTGATGATCTTGTGGCAGGTGGCTTCTTTTATGCAGGTAATATAAACTTGAAAAGAGTAACCTTAAGTAAATCACTTGCACAAATCAATATTTTAAATAAAATCTTATTTTATTTTAGTGTCTCTCTAAAAGAGGTTACTTATAGTAAGCAAGCTAAATATTTAGTATGCAAATGACACCATGATCTATTAATATGCTATATATCATATTTATTTTATTTATTTATAAATAGAAAAATCATTTTAACAATGCAATGACAGACATAGTTATCTCATTTAAACTTTATGATATTCAAATTCTGGAGTGTGGCATTTACTATTTCTTGCAAGAATAAAAATATTCAGGTTGTACAGTTTGTAAAGGTTGGGGTGCGAACCTGGCATTAAGGCTGTCTGTTTAAAATTAGACATGCATGTTTTGACTTGTGGTGAACTCTGTTTTGTTTTGAACAAAAAAACAACAACAGAAATGCACAATGTTTGACTAGCATGAAGATAAATTGAGCAGGATATTTATTGAAAACAAAATGACTGCTTTACAACATTTAAAAATAGAATGTGTACATAGAAAATAAAACAGTTACCTATTTAAAATGAATACAGAATTCATACAGGTTGGAACTGTTTGGGAAAATTGACTAAGATTGGGGAAAGTTACTGAATTTTTCTAAAATTTACAAAACAGTAGAAAAAATTTTAAGTCATGTTTTTTTTTTCTAAACTTATTTTATGCATACTTAATAAATAATTAAACATTTTTATATTTGTTCTACTTATATACACTACCAGTCATTAAGATATTTTACCATGTGCATCATAAATGGATTTGTGATTTTTGTTTTAAGTTTGTGAAAAGTAAAGAATTTTAAAATGATTTTAAGAGTTAGAAAAACCATGGGATACCAATTGTTGTGAGCTATTTTGAGTGAAAGAGAGTGGATATGAATGGATTAAAATCTATTGTAGACAAATGGGTGTGTGTAGGCGTGTATGTGTGTGTGTGTGTGTGTTGAGCCCAGTGATGTTATTGTAAATATAGGAATGAATGAACTCAAGTCAGTTAGGGGGGAATCGTGAATGAAGGGAGCGAACACGGGGTGTGTAAGATAGGAAGACTGGGCATTCGGGGGTATGAGAGCTGAGCAGTACAGAGCTGTATGGATTTTGATTTGTGATTTGAGAATGTACATGTTAAATAAAGTGTTGAACTGAAAACCTTTTGTCCAGCATGATATTTGAATAAAGAATGACTATGACAGTGTAATATAACTATAATATTTGGCGCCCAACTAGAGGTTCGACCCAGACCCTGTACGTCTCGAACTGGAAATAACAAGCGTTGTGTGCAGTTTCCATACTTTAGAGGTTCGACCAGACCCTGTACGTCTCGAACTTGAAATAACATTTAACATTAGTAAATGGTGCGATGATCATCGTAACCAGAAGTACTGTGAATTTTGAATTTTAAACTACACTACAGCAATAAGGTGCCAGCAAAGATATTGTGCTGCCTTGTGCTGTGATCTACACGTAAGCTGATCGTGTGCGGGACCGTATGCTGACCTGGGGTCTCTCACTTTGACCGTCCCACGCTGTGGGTGACAACCCTGACGAGCAGACCTTGCCCGTCCTGTGCTGTGAGTGACAACCCTGACGTGCAGACCTTGCCCGTCCCGTACTGTGAGTGACAACCCTGACGGGCAGACCTTACCCGTCCTGTGCTGTGAGTGACAACCCTGACGTGCAGACCTATGCTCACCGTACGTGGGCCGTATGCTGACCTGGGGTCTCTAACCTTGCCGTCCCGTGCTGTGAATGACAAAACCTGATGTGCATCCCTGATACTGTGACGAAACGACACGGGTAAAAATGAACTGCTAGTTATTTCCCTGTGTAAGTGACCAGAGGTACATCGAACTGTGACCGTTGAAATCGTTGACCTGTTTACGGGAAGAAACTACTCAAGTGCATCGGCGATTGTAAAAGCAAGTATGCCTATATTTAAGTTTTATTATGATTCATGATTTTGTGTATGCTATGTATTATGCTTTCTGTTTATTTTAATGATGTGCATCCCTGATGCTTTCTGTTTATCTTAATGAAATTATATATTATCCTACACAAATTTCGAACTGAATGTACATGTGTGGAGAATAGTGTAGAAATAATTTTTTAGGGCAATTAACTCAGCAAGTGTGGAAAAATAAGATTATCTTTCGACATCAGTTGTGGTCTTTAATGACACACTTGTATAATTTGGGATTTGTATACACACACTGGGTTGACAAAATTGCTTACAGTGTCGTTTATCAGTAATTACTATTTTTTATTTTTTTTCCTTCCACACTAGAAATTAATTTGGAGTGGTAAAATGAGTAATGAGGATAAACTGGGTTTAGCCTATTATATAGACTTAGGAGAGAAATGTAAATTAGAGGGCGGAGACTTGATAGAATGGGCAGAAAAGAAATTAAAAGATGCATGGGAACTAGAGAGGGAACGGGAAGAAAGGAATACAAGGAGAGAAGAGAGAGAAATAAAAAAATTAGAATTATTGAAAGATATTGACAACCTCATAGATATTTTCGAAAGAGAAGCCATAGAGATAGGGTTAGAAGGAAAACGATGGTGCCATGAATTCAGAAAAATTTTGTTAGATAGAGGGTGCGACCAGTATACCACGGAACTAGGCGCGGAAACAGACTATGTGAAGCTAAAAAAAGAAATACAAAAACACTATGGGCTAACATGCGCAGGATATAGTGACCGATTTTGGAACATGCGACCAGACAAGAATGGGGACAAATCAGGAAGCTACATCAGAAAAGTAAAATACTACTTGAAGCGATGGGTAGAGCTTAGTGGCATTGACAAAACATACGACGGACTATTGGACTTGATACTTAGGGACAAAGTGACGAGGACAGTGGCGACAGACGTCAGACACCATATTTTGACCAGGGAACCCAAGACAATAGACGACGTAGAGAAGGGTTGCGACAATTACTTCTCCATTTTCCCCAACAGACCTTTAGGACAAACAGACACACAAACAAACGATACCGTGGCCACAATTAGTGATAGGAAATCACGGGATAGAACACCACAAAGACCGCAATCACCGTTTAGACAGAGGCCACAATCACCATATAGACCACAATCACCCTTTAGACAGAGGCCACAATCACCATATAGATCACATTCACCAATTGGGAAACAATCTCGTAGACAACAATCGGCCTACATGTCACCTGACCGATCACAGAAACAGACATATGACAGTTACAAACAAAAACATCAAGCATACAACCATCAAAATAGCAATGAGTGCTACAAATGTGGTCAAACTGGGCACTGGTCGCGAGACTGTTGGCGAAATAAACAAGTAGGTCAAGGTTACAGAGACGAGACTCGTACAAACCGATCCGAAGGCGGGGACGATAGGAGGGTTCGGTTCAACAATAACAATGTATGACTAGCTTCAGCATTAACGGGAAAGTGTAGAACATGTAAGGATTGTTTAAACGGAGAAGGGAAGGTAAGAAAACTAACATGGGCGAATATAATCAGTAGTAAAGGAAGATTACCGATAGTTATGGGGAAATTAAACAATAGGACAGTGACAACATTGCGAGATACGGGGTCAGTTGTAATAGCTTGCAAAGAGAGCCTAATCCCACGATCCGATTGGGTGAAAGGGAAAACTACCATAATAACTGCGAACGGCGAAGAGATACAAGTTAGAAAGGCCATAGTAAATATAGAAACTCCATATCTAACGGGTACGTATTTAGCGATACTTTAAAAAAACCTGCCGGCAGAACTATTGATAGGAAATGTTGATGGAGCAAAACCGCCATCAAATGCGGACTTAAACATAGTTGCACATGTGCAGACAAGGGCACAAAAACAAAATGAAAACGCAATGAAAGAGGGAAAATTGGAAAGTACATTTATAAACATAAATGTCAATAAAGATGAGTTCAATGTGATGCAAAAAGAAGACACATCATTAGAAAAATGGTGGACAAGGGCATATAATAATGAAAAAGGGTACAAGATAATAAATGGTTACTTATATAAACAAGTTAGGAAATGTAATAGAAATAGGAACTTAGGGGACGATTTTGATTTGTGATTTGAGAATGTACATGTTAAATAAAGTGTTGAACTGAAAACCTTTTGTCCAGCATGATATTTGAATAAAGAATGACTATGACAGTGTAATATAACTATAACACCAATTTCATGTTTTTTTTTCTACATCTTTTTAAGTGATAGGAAATAAGTAATATTCACATCCTAAACAAGTCATTTTGTTGATGCCATAGTTGAAATAATAATAATAATAAGCACCACAGCATTAAGATTGATGCAGGCAGCATGAGTGAAAATAAATGCAGCTGCCAATGTGTTCAACAAAAGTGATTTTTGAATTTGAAGCCAGTTTGGACTAGTCTATTGTTAAGGCTATGTGTAAATAGGTGGGAGGGGGTTGAACAATGGGTTTTAGGACAAAAGGCTTGTGGCTTAGTAACATCAAAAAGTACTGATATCAAACTTTAATGTATATACTCTTTTATATGGGGCACGGTAGCCGAGCAGCAGCGCGTTCGACTGGCGATCCAAGGGTCCTGGGTTCGAATCCTGGTGCAGGCTAGGATTTTTTCCCAGGATTTTAGGGTGTCCCTGAGTCTACCCAGCTCTGATGGGTACCTGACCTTAGTTGGGGTAAAGTAAAGGCGGCTGTGCATAGTGCTGGCCACACAATCACCTAGTATGCCGTGGCCACGGAAACTGGTGAACGCTGCTTCACCGGCCCTATGGACCAATTTGGTCTGACGGGATACTTTTTCTTTTATATGAAGAAAGTCATAAAGTAAGTAAGTAAAGTACCCTTTGGACCAAACTGATCATAGGGCTGGTGAAGCAGCGTTCACCAGTTTCTATGGCCATGGCATACAAGGGGATGTGTGGACAGCACAATGCCCAGCCACCTTTACTTTACCCCAACTAGTGTCAGGTACTCAGCAGAGATGGGTAGACTCATGGGCAAAAAATCCTAGCCTGCACCAGGATTCGAACCCAGACCTTTTGGATCGCCAGTCGAACGCGCTGCCGTTCGGCAACCTTGACCCATAAAAATCATAAATACTACATAGAATTGTGTCTCATTTCTAGTTTGTAGTTTTACAGCCGATTACAATGTAAAGATGAAATTAAGATTTTCATCCTAAAATAAACAGTCTTTGCTCAGGTCAAGCCCAGGTTTGTCATGTACCGGTAGATTTGATAAAATTTCATATTGCTTGCCATCTTCAGGCTATGCCGACTGTGTCAGATGTTTCAACTGTGGTCTTGGTCTGAAGTACTGGAGGCCAAATGATATCCCGGCTTATCAACATGCCAGATTCCGTCCAAACTGTGTCTATAACAAAATGTATAAAGGGCAAGAGTATGTTGATAAAGTGCAGCAAGATCTCAGAGAAGAACAGGTTTGTCCTCCGTCCCCCACCTTCATCTCTTACTTTTGTCTCCCTTGTTTTCTTCCCCTCCATAGTGGGATTTGCTGGGTGGGTGGGTCTTTGCAAGATAATGTGTGCTTGTAAACATGACCTTGCTATACCACTGTGCTTGTAAACATGACCTTGCTATACCCCTGTGCTTGTAAACATGACCTTGCTATACCACTGTGCTTGTAAACATGACCTTGCTATACCCCTGTGCTTGTAAACATGACCTTGCTATACCACTGTGCTTGTAAACATGACCTTGCTATACCACTGTGCTTGTAAACATGACCTTGCTATACCACTGTGCTTGTAAACATGACCTTGCTATACCACTGTGCTTGTAAACATGACCTTGCCATACAATACAAGTTAGCTTTTTATCACTGTTGCCAAGAGCTGACCCTTCTAGCACCTGACAGCCTGACATGTTCTCTCTCTTTTGATCAACTAGCAAAACCAAGTTATAATAAGTCACAGGCAAAATAGATGTACTTTAAAAAACCTTACGCGATAGCAGACATGCCTACCCCTAAGGACTAAAAAGAGGAACAATCTTGATGAAAAAGAGGATTTTTCAACAAAAAAGCGGAACACTCTTTATCTAACAATCTTTTATAACAAAAAAACAAAAACAAACATTAGCTATTTAAAATACGTTTTACAGACTATTCGCAATGGATCTAGATCTAGTAGGCCTACAAAGAACATTAAATTCACATTTGCTGAATAAACTCCTCTGAATATTCCTTCCAATAACACTGAATTAGTTTTTTTACAGTTTGAACAAGTCATATTTAAACGTTCTGAGCCAGGACGTTTAGACATTTTCACAATCTTAGCAATACAGTAAAGGAAAAGAAGATCAATTGCCAAACACGTGTAATACCGCAAAAAAACGTTAGAAAAGCCCACAATATCTCTTTTAATAAACCCAGAAAACCCAAGTAATGATAATTATAGCATTGCGACTTTATTTGTGCCTTTGTTTTATCAACCTAGACACGGACTATATTTCAACCCATGAAAAACCCAAACTTTCCAATTTGGCGTAACAAAACTAGTAGAAAGCGGAACAAAGTGTTTTTTTTTATAAGAAAGCAGAACAAATACGCCAAAAGCGGAACGGTAGGCATGTCTGCGATAGATAGTTCAGGTGAAAGGGAAATAAGTCATGCTCACTCACATGTTTCAGAAATACATTTCTTGCAAGGCTCCATTTGAAGAGCATTTTTATATCCCTGTCTTTAATACACTACATGATTTTACTAAAGAACCACCCAGTTCATTAGTTTAAGTAGCAACAGGGATTGTGTGGCCAGAGAAAAATACCAGACCCCCTTAACTTGCAATAACAAGATGTCCAACAGAGCTCCAGGAACACCCTCCTTATCTAGATAAAATTCCTTTACTAAATGCAATGTACTGCAACAATACCATTGGGTACTATTATAATATATGACAACAGCTAATATTATTTTTTTTGTTACTTGTTTAATGTAATGTCTTTCTATTGCTAAAATATTTCCTCTTCTTTCAAAATTTACTTGTGGACTGACATACTTTACTTTTTATATTACACATAAGGTTTAAGAGGGGGTGTTATTTATTAGACTATTGGATGTATAAAAAAAGAATCTAATTATCGTGTATAAGCATTGGTTTTAAATTGAAGACTATGGCATCGTTAGAATAAAACCAGCTCTCCAGTGATGTTCTTAATCTCTTCCAGGCTGCAGCTCTGGCCCTGGCCAGTGCAAACAATCAGGACAACCAAGTAGCCACACCATACACTCAGCCTGAAGAACAGCAGCAGCAGCCACCACAGCCACCCCAGCCACCCCAACCTCCTGCTGTTCCAAATGTGACTACACCTTCAGGTATGTCTTACTTTAAGTAACTTGGATACCCGGTAGGCCTACTAGAAGTCCTTTTATTTTCCAAATCTCAATATTAGCAAATTAAACTTCAATCAAATAGTTATATCTATAGGCCTTTCCTGCACAATACAGGTTATAAAGTATGTAAAAACTGGTTATAAAGTATGTAAAAACTAACACTATAGCAAAACAGATTAATTAGTCATATACTGATAACAATCCCAATGAGGACAATTATTAATGAGAAATTAATTTGCCTGTTGAAATGTGGCATTGAAAGATGTCCAGATCAACAAGTGGTGTTTTTTTTTGTTTTTTTTTTTATGGTTCTCTGTGCCTGGAATGTTGAAGCATACATTGGCCATCATTAATTAGCTGTTATATTAGATAACAAGGGACTGGGAAGGTTTTTAGCTTAAGGGAGAACTGATACAAATAATTTATGTGCAAAAGCATGAGAAATAATAACTACCAGGTGTTGAAGGAAATTTTTATATTTTTTAAGCATGCTTTTTGTACACTATGCTCTATATGAATTAACTTCTGATTCAATCATTATTGGGACTGGAAGGTGTTCTGAGTCTACCCAGCTCTATTGGGTACTTGACATTAGTTGGGGCAAAGTAAAGGTGGCTGGGCATTGTGCTTGGCCACACATTCCCCAAGTATGCCATGGCTTACAGAAACTAGTGAGTGCTATGGGTCAATTTGGTCCTTTAGGATTAATTTACTTTTTCCTGATTTTCATTGCAAATTTCTGCTGCTTTCTGTATTTTTTACTATGACGATAAGAAATGTGTAATAAATAAATAGAATGACAATGAGAGCATTTTATATTTCTCATGTATCAAATTTTGTCTAATTTTCTACTTTTATTTGTACCACAAATCAGCTGGTGGGTTTGCCTGTGTTTATTATCTAGTAATCTCTGCAGTGTGTAGGGCCAAGTAATTAAAATGTATCTCCCTAACTCAACAGATATTGAAGACCATGAATACTTAAGGTGTGTAGGGCCAAGAAATTAAAATGTATCTCCCTAACTCAACAGATATTGAATTTGAAGACCATGAATACTTAAGGTGTGTAGGGCCAAGAAATTAAAATGTATCTCCCTAACTCAACAGATATTGAAGACCATGAATACTTAAGGTGTGTAGGGCCAAGATATTAAAATGTATCTCCCTAACTCAACAGATATTGAAGACCATGAATGCTTAAGGTGTGTAGGGCCAAGAAATTAAAATGTATCTCCCTAACTCAACAGATATTGAAGACCATGAATACTTAAGGTGTGTAGGGCCAAGAAATTAAAATGTATCTCCCTAACTCAACAGATATTGAAGATCATGAATACTTAAGGTGTGTAGGGCCAAGAAATTAAAATGTATCTCCCTAACTCAACAGATATTGAAGATCATGAATACTTAAGGTGTGTAGGGACAAGAAATTAAAATGTATCTTCCTAACTCAACAGATATTGAAGACCATGAATACTTAAGGTGTGTGTCACGATGTGGCAATTGAGAGGGGGGTAATAATGGCTGGTTGTCTTAGAGGTACGAGGTGCCGATGCTGTGGTTGACCTGGAATATTTATTTGTTCTCTACTGGCTCGCTTAGATGTTATTAAACACACACAGACAGACAGTTCTAAGTTAGGCAAGCAAGTCTCTGGTTACGTTTCAGGTGTTTATTTATGATTCAAATTCAATATCCAATGATGAGATACACATACTAACATGCAGGGGAGATACAATGCTTGAGATATATGCACAGGAACGTCTAACACTCAATATACTGTGTTGTTACGGAATCCAAGGTTAGGCTACGTAACTATAATGAGGGAATTACGATTACTGGCTAAGTATCTGCAAGTCCGAGTAACAATTTGGGAGCTAGACCAAAACGATGTATCTAGCTCGGGAGCTGGGAGAGATCTGCTTTAGTTTAGTTGGGCGGCTTTTCCGTGGACACTAGTCACCTGACCCAAAGTTAATTTGGTTGGCTTACATTTAATTACATCCTATTCTCATTGGCTAGATTGAATATACATTTGCATAAGAAAAGCTTATTGGAGCCAAAAATGGATTGGGGGTCGGGGTTGCGAGGGCGAAAAGGGGGGGGGGGGGAGAGAGAGGTCTAGATGAAAGACAATTTATACAGACGTCCTGCTGAGTGGGGGAATTTATCTCCCTTTGGTAGAATTTTAAGTAGTTAACTCAAGTGGCTGGGGGGGGGGGGTTCGGAACTGGGTTCTCTGGTCAGCGTTCAGGGAACGACCGTCTCAAAGCAATTGCATAACATGCCGCTAAGCTGAAGGGATATAAAAGAGGGTGGGGGTGGCGGGGACGCGAAGAGGAGGGGCGAGTGAGGGATCGAATAATGACTCGCTCACATGCGTTAAAATAGCACAAGATATAAATACATTAAGACATGATATGAATACATTAGTATAGCATAGGATAAATATATACATTCTAACTAACACATTCGTACCCATTCAACCAAGATGTAGTACCAAGTTGAATCGTATTAGTCAGTAGACTCTGAATTTGGGCGTAGTACAAGAGTATAGTGACGGATAGAGAACAGGTGAGAAAGAGTGATGGGGAGATGTAATTGCGTAAGGGAGGGAGAAGATAGTGACGTCAGACTAACCTTCTCTCTATTCTAGCTAAACTTAAGCTAATCTAAGGTTCTAGTTATACACTGCTATCTATGCTATAGTCTATCTATGAGTGCTACGAGTCACGGTTTAATCCAGAATCGTGACAGTGTGTAGGGCCAAGAAATTAAAATGTATCTCCCTAACTCAACAGATATTGAATTAATTGAAGACCATGAATACTTAAGGTGTGTAGGGCCAAGAAATTAAAATGTATCTCCCTAACTCAACAGTTATTGAAGACCATGAATACTTAAGGTGTGTAGGGCCAAGTAATTAAAATGTATCTCCCTAACTCAACAGATATTGAAGACCATGAATACTTAAGGTGTGTAGGGACAAGAAATTAAAATGTATCTCCCTAACTCAACAGATATTGAATTTGAAGACCATGAATACTTAAGGTGTGTAGGGCCAAGAAATTAAAATGTATCTCCCTAACTCAACAGATATTGAATTAATTGAAGACCATGAATACTTAAGGTGTGTAGGGCCAAGAAATTAAAATGTATCTCCCTAACTCAACAGATATTGAAGACCATGAATACTTAAGGTGTGTAGGGACAAGAAATTAAAATGTATCTCCCTAACTCAACAGATATTGAAGACCATGAATACTTAAGGTGTGTAGGGACAAGAAATTAAAATGTATCTCCCTAACTCAACAGATATTGAATTTGAAGACCATGAATACTTAAGGTGTGTAGGGCCAAGAAATTAAAATGTATCTCCCTAACTCAACAGATATTGAATTAATTGAAGACCATGAATACTTAAGGTGTGTAGGGCCAAGAAATTAAAATGTATCTCCCTAACTCAACAGTTATTGAAGACCATGAATACTTAAGGTGTGTAGGGCCAAGTAATTAAAATGTATCTCCCTAACTCAACAGATATTGAAGACCATGAATACTTAAGGTGTGTAGGGACAAGAAATTAAAATGTATCTCCCTAACTCAACAGATATTGAATTTGAAGACCATGAATACTTAAGGTGTGTAGGGCCAAGAAATTAAAATCTATCTCCCTAACTCAACAGATATTGAAGACCATGAATACTTAAGGTTACCTGCTTCTCAGGGGGCTTTAGCAGTTGGATGGAGAAAGGAGCAGATCATTCAAGCAGTGACCAATGTAGAAGAAATGGGTCAGTACTTTTTCAGAATTTAAAAAAAAAATGGAATTTTAGTTATGCAGCGTAATATCTCATACGGTACTAGTTGTTATAACCATCAAAACGATGGAGACAAGAATGAGGGATTGTGGGAGAGAGTTATGGATTTTGTTTATATATAATTAAGATAGTTGTTGTTCCTGCCAATCTGAGAATTAATTTCTGCATATTTATTAAGATTTACAATGTCATTTTATAAGCTAGTATGGTTTTAAAGTGAAACCTAGTCTAGAAACTCTTCAAACTAATTGAAGTAATTTTACAAATCGAGTGAAAATCTCGGTTCATTTACTTTAATACACACTTAGCCTACACATAAAATACAGTTTTCTCGCTGGCATAGACAAAATGAGACATGCCCAGGATTTTTTATAATGATCTGGAAGTGACTTTGCATAGCTGAGCTTTGTGTCTATTTAAAAAAAAAATTAATGTACTTAAAACCTCTGGCCATTTCTGAGGGTACTAAATGTACTCATTGGTGTTTGATGCTCATCTGATTCTAAAAAGCAAACGTTCTCGTTCCTTGATCTTGCAGGAGTGGTGGCACAGAATATACAGCTAGACATGCTCCTGGATGTTTTGAGAGAGCTGTACTCCGCTGACCAAGGGCCGCCTCTCAGGGGAACGAATAACAGGAACGAGGACATCATCAGCAGCAGCAGTGTCGCGGAGCCTTCGATAGCCTCTATAAGGAGACCTCCCCCAGAAGCAAGTGAGTAGCTTTTTACAAATGCCATGATCAGCCTGAGCCTAAAAGGCGACAGGTTGTAGTTTTTTTTTTTTTTAAATATAGAATTGAAGATCAATATTAGCACAAAAAAAAAGTTTTTTATAACGCCTTTCTCCCAAATGCTAAGAAAATTTTGAATAAATAAAATGTACGTTGTCAGTGTTGTTGTAAGCCCACCAATATAAAGTATGGTTTTACTTGAACAACCAGGAACAGCCCAGTTATATTATTTTTGTTGCTACTTAATTATAATTCGTTTTTTTTTTTTTAAACATTTATTTATTATCTATTATTATTTAATTTAGCATTTTCAGACTCGGGTAAGCTAGCAGAGTATCGACTTAGGGAAGACTCAACTGAACGTAATGATGGTCCACCAGCCACTGAAGTTTCTGACAGCCCCACAGTAGGGAACCCCCAAGAACAGTACCAAGCCGTGGAGAGAGAGCATGCTTACCTTAACCAAAGAACTATTTGTGCCATCTGTCATGAGCGCCCAGTCAGCAGCATCTACCTTCCCTGCGGACATGTTGTAGCCTGCCAGGCTTGTGCTGAGAATGAATCCTATTGCAGAGCCTGTAACAGACCTATCGTAGCCACTAGTAACATATACTTGTCGTGATTTAAAAATCATTTGCATTTGCAGACATGCCTATCCCATCCATCCGTATTTTTCAATTTGTGCTAAAAATGAATAAATAATTATTCGGCCTTGGTTTGCCAACCCGGCAATCCGACATCACATTAGGACAGAATCACATGTCGGAATTAGCAGATTCATCATGGCATACAATTGCGTTATTTCTTATTAAATACGCTAAAAATATATTTTTTAGCATTTACTTTTGTTTCGTCTAATTATATCAGTTCTTAAGAATTCAAACTGAAAATGTCTTTGCTTGGAGCCCATTTCTGATACATATTGTTAGTGAGGTCGTGGCTGTGATGTCCCTAATAAAAACCAACAGAAAATTACAGTCTTCATTTGATTGTTCTTATAAAAACTTTAATTTTTTTCTTTTATACATTTTTTTTTAAAATTAATAGTGAAAACTGGTTTCTTGGACACTAGGCAATAGCTCCATGCAAAAAAAATTCAGTTGGAACTTTTTATAACACTAAATTTAAGTGGGGTCTGTGTCATTCACAATTACCAAATCTTCCAATGACTTTTTATGTAATAAGTAATTATGTATGTGTGTTACTGATGCTTTATTTCAGAAATGTGTAATTGTGGGTTATATTTCAAATTTCAACAAATTTAATAATTTATTATGTGATGTGCAGCAAGCCAAAGTAATCTATAACTATAGATAAAAAAATAAAAAAAATTACACCAGCAGCTTCAGCTTGTTTAGTGAAACAGAGACTGATGTGCTGGGCTTGAGCAATGCTACTTTAGTCACAGAAATATATTTCACATATTTTCACAGAGGACTTACGGGGGTAGATGAATTTACCACAAAACAGAGATGATAAATGATAAACCATTTCTAATATTCAATGTTTGATTAATTATATCATTAGCAAGGACTACTGAAGACAGGACGCGCAGACTTGAATTTCTGACTTCCTAGCTAAGGCCAGTTTTTTTTAACAGTAGCGATACACTCCCTTGGCGCAGTGATATAATGTTAACTATTATTAAGTAACTAACAAAATTCTTTACTAATATGATTCATTGTATTAATGGTTTATCTCATTTTCATTTATTTAATGACAAAGACGATCTAATAGCCATTAAAATGTCTTAATAATTACCAAGCATGAGCGCACTATTTTTTAAGGAGTCTGAATAGAAGGCACAGTTTGGTTCCAACATGGATACTTTTTGTTGATATTTTACTTCACTGCGTTTGTTTTCAATTTTTCGATTGTGTATTTTTATCAAAATGCCTAATAAATGTGGTGTAGTTAATTGTAAAGGTAATTATAATGCTGCCAACAAGTGTCGTTTGTTTAAAGTGTCAAATAGTGCATGTATACCATTATTGAAAGCAGAAAATATGAGAGGAGAGCATAATGTTTGTTTATTTTTAACTATCACAGTCAATTTACATTCTTTATATTCCTTGGTCATGAAAACACAAATAAATTTTACCATAGATATAGAAATCAAATTATCGTATTTATAATAATGGTATACATGTACCACTTGGCAAAATTCTCAACCCAAATAATCGACTTACTTCATAATCACTTTTTTTTTAGGCTGTGCATTTGTCTCTTAATTATGAGCCAGATAAATTTTATGGGAGGGTTACGTTTTTCCCTTTTTAGGTCAAGAAATAACGATTTTTTAGAATTTTTTTTTCACTTTATTTTATTCCTTAGGTGATCCCCCACACGAAACCGTCAACACCAACCGCATATATATATAGGGTATCATGTGTACGGCCCTAATCATTCAATCATCTAAATAGATCTTAAATAATATTCAAATGCTCTTTTAAACCCTCTAAATCCTAACCCCTCATTAGTAAACGGCCCTGCACATTAACATTATTGACATTATTGACATTAATTATGTTAGTTACTTAATAATAGTTTACTTCATATATAAGAGCGACAAGGGAGTGTATCGCTACTGTTAAAAAAACTGGCCTTAGCTAGCTAAGTCAGAAATTCAAGTCTGCGCGTCCTGTCTTCAGTAGTCCTTGATCATTAGATATATTGTCCACTTTCTCCCTTGCACCAAATTATTGCAATACCGTTAAAATAATGTAATAAATGTTTCTAATCCTTATAACAATTATATATTGATTTATATTGTGTTGCACATATTATGAAAATGAACTATTGAAAAAAAAAAATTAGAATTTAACCGTATTTGGCATTTATTTCAAATAGATGTATTTTCAAAATTATTTTTTTTACTGAAACACAATTTTCCTTCATACTTATGTTTTTCATTTTCACATCAGGTATTGCTCATGTTAATCAGTTGAAGTAGGCATGTCTGAATTTGTAATAAGTACCTGGTGCTGAAAGGGCATTACACATTTTTCATGAAAGCATGTAGTAATTTAAAGTGTAACAGAATTTTAATCTCATCATTAGAATCACTTATTTTAATAACAAAGAATCAAACTTGTACCGGTATTGCAAAGAATTTTTTTCTACTGTTTTCATGTAATGTATGTTTTCTTCATTACAATGTTGTATATAGACTATGGTTTATATAGTAAATTTATTACAATCAACATATATAGTTTATCTAATCTATATGTTTGATTGTTTATGTATTATTTATATCTGTTTGCTCTTGACTCCTACATAGTCTGACTGATCGTGACAAAAAGTTTTTATCTGAAATATATTTATATTATATCACATTTGCTGTTGAATTTGTAAATTTTAAATGAAAACAAACATGCCCTATATGTAAACTGAATTGATATCTACCATTTGCATTGTGTTTGAGTCATTCCTCCTACTAACAAATAGAGCATTTTCCAACACATAGTCATGAACTAAATCTAATTACAGTAGTCATAAAATAATACAACATGCCACCACTGATGTTTATATATATACCTGCATATAAATATAGATCAGTGAGATTTCCCAGCAGAAGTGGAAAGGTATTACAGTACAGTTATAAGTTTTATTTCCAGTTGCTAAGTATTTGTCTGCTTATGTCATTTACTGGTACTATTATATGTGTACTTCCTTTTCAGTAATAATTAATGATTTAGTTACCTATAAATTAATTGTGAAAAATTTTAACCATCAGCATGGTATTAAATAACCAGAAGTTAACATCATATAGTGTAATACTAGTGCCTAAGTGGCAGCCTATACCTACAGCTCGAGATACAAAGAAATTTTTTTTTTCATTATTTTGACAGGCCTAAAAATTAGCGAAATAATCAATAACCGTAATCTAATATAAGCAAAGTCTCCAGTATTAGTCACCAAATAGAAACAATGATCTAAATATTGGAATTTATGTTAGCATGCCTTAAAACTAAACACTGCTCTAATGTATAAATAGGCCCAATTAAACAATCCATAAAACTTTTTTTTTTTAAATAAATCGTCTATATGCATATTTGTTTTTCATTAGCTTTCCCAATATTTTGCCATTCATAGACACATAATTAGGCTTATAAAAGAAAATCACACTGGAAACCTTAATTGCATAGTGATATTATGCTATCAATAGTTCTTAAAAACCAAAATAATTTTGTAAATAAATAGACGCACATAGAACATCCAACTTAGCGTGTTGTTAATATGCTTATTTGTTATGCGTTAGTCTTCCAAAGATTTTGCCACCCACAAATGAAAAAAATAATAGATTGAGTATTGAGAGAGATGTTTAGAATAGTGGGAAAATATGTCAGTCAGGTGTGGTCAAGAAGGATTTACCAATGCACGCCATAAAGTGTAATGAATAAACATTTGTGTGGGGGCAAGGGGTTGAAAATCTGACACGGATAAAAAATAAAAATAAGTTCAAAACTTGTTTAGACTTTAAAGTGTGTTTTGTACAATGTATTGATAATGTATTTTACAGCAGGATACCATTTGCAAACTATTTCAATATTAAACTGTTCACTTCAATTCTTTTTTTTTTTTATGTTAGACTCTTTATATTTATTCATTTTTTAATGGTACATTTTGTACATAATAGAATAACAAGTCTGCAAGTAAGTATAAAACTAAGATGTATATACGTTTAAATAAACAATCTGTTAACTCATTTTGACATAGTCTTAAATGTAAACAATATGGTGAACAATTTATTGACACATCTCACTTGTCTAATATGATTTTTTTTAAATATTGTTCATTCTTATTTTGAGTGAATTTTCCTTGATAAAACTTTTCCCCTTATTACTCGTTTCATTGTCAGCTTTGCCTGTTATTGTAACAATAAAGTGCATTAAATATACTTTCACTATTATTTATCTACTATTACCATAGATTTTGATTTACTAATATTCTCATTATAGTCATTCATATACCCTAGAGTTCTTTAAACCTGTCCTGATTTTATAAACAGCAAGTTTCTTATACCACTACAACTACGCCAATCTAAAAAACTTAAAGAAGGTTGCTTAATTTACATTGGTTTAACCTGAAGTTGGCGATCCAGTAATATCTATGCCATTCATTACCATGAAATGCTAATTTTGTATGATTTTCACCTCCATTTCATTTTGCATATTTTGTAAAAAGCTCATTAACTCATTAGAAATTAACATTAAAATTAACATCTTCATTTTTTTAATTAAAGTTATAGAGTTGAATCATTTTTAGTTTGTTCAATTTCAATTATTACTCATACTGAGTGCATGTGCTAGAAATGTGAATGTTTTTACAAATACACTTTTATAACTGCCTCCAATGTTGATGCTATAAATATAATGTAAAAATAACACAATTTACTTCAAATCAAAGATGCAGCAATGAATAATAGATTTCTTCTGATGAAACAAAGCTCTTTTGAGTTGAATATTTCATTTGATTGTGATTTAGAATGCCTACTTAAATACAACTAGTGTGTCAATTTGCATGTATAAAAAAATTATTTGTTGCTAGTACCGGTAATAGTAATAGTCAATTAAAATATGATTCCTAGCCTAGTATTTATTTTTATTTAACATTTTTAGTATCAGACTAGGCAGCTGATCCTGCAGTTAGTATACCAGCAAATCCCTGCCCCCACCTCCTACAGGAGTTTTGAGCATAGAACATAATAATCTTCTATATCAAATATAGACCTACAAAAAAAGTGCTCCTTCTAGCATTAGCATAGAAAAACTACATACCGTATATACTCGCGTATAAGTCGCACCGGTGTATAAGTCGCACCCCTAGTTTAAGATTTTTTTTCCTTATATGTTGTCATTGACCCGCGCATAAGTCGCACCCCGACTTTCCGGGTTACACTGCCTTTTAATATCTCAAAAATGCATACCGTTTAAACATAAAAGTTACTAAATATTCACCCTAATTTGGAAACTTTCCTTAAAAAAATGGTTTTAATCGTGCATAAGGCAAACATAATCAAATAAAGACAGGACTTCATTTATTTTAAACAACCGATCAATATCCCTACAGACATTAGTGAGATGGGAAAGTAAGGTATCTGTTTCTTCATCTAAGTACCTTTCCCTACTCAGTTCCTATCCCTATAGTAAAGCTACGCACAAAAAGTCTTTGAAGTACGTCATTAGACTCAATGTCGCCTAGACTGGAGACTGGGAGGCGCCGGCATTTATGACGCGCTATACATGTGTCCTAAATACCATTAGGCTAACATTGTTTGTAATGATTTCAAGTGCGTCTGCGCGACCGACAAATAATAAGCTGTGTTTTTTTTCCAACTCTTACATGCAACTAATGAAAAATAAAGCACACTTGACATTACACGCGTCCATCTGCCGATCGTAGTTTTGGAAAACATTGCCTAGATATGGCGCGGAATGCTCAACACTGCCTTATTTAGTAGGCTATAGCCCATGAGCCTAGACCTTAAGTAGGACTACTAAATAAAACACATCTTAAGCTTATTTGCCTACCTAAATAATTATTCTAGACATCTTAGGCTTTTACACATTTACGATTCTTTCCATACTGTAAATTGCGTTCATTAAGCCTACCAAAAAAAAAAATGCCGCATTTAAACTTACGCTACTTTTCGGCATTACAAAATCGGTCCAAATGCGGGGGGGGGGGGGGGGGGTGTCTGAAAAAGCTAAAATATTTGTCGATCTCAATTTCAGTTATATAAAGATAGTAATATGTACGCCTACGAAAGTTTTCTAAATGTAAAATGTAGGTCTACGCATGTCCTAGTAATTCTACATCACTACAGTCAACTATACGGGTTATGTAGCAAACTGTATGACAGAGTAGTGATGTTTTTCAAACTTTTCAAAAACAGTGTTGGGTGTATAAGTCGCACCCTTACTTTTTGTCGAAAATTTCGGTTAAAAAAGTGCGACTTATACGCGAGTATATACGGTACATATCAATATACCTGTATTCTGAAGGTTATTTGCTATACAGTCGAGTTAGCAATGGCTTAACTGCTAGTGAAGTAAGACTGAGATTAAGATGGCATTGTTAATAGCTCATACCTAAAAAAAAAATCTAAAAGTTTGACCTTGCACACCTTGCCTGAAGATGTGTTATTTTCAATTATATTATTTTACATTTCTTTAGACTGAAAAAAAACAACTACCACACTCCAAGTGTGTCTCCTAATAAGTGCACTATGTGGGAACTGTTGCACAAACTTTCAAGCAGAAGTAGATGCCAAGATTATTGCCCTTGAGACAGTAGAACATAAATTTAACAACAAAACATCTAGCCCCATCAGATATAGATATAGTATATAGTCATCTTCACTGACACTCCATCAGAATTTCAAACAGTAGCAAGCGAAACCTCACCAAGCTTGAAAGAAATCACCCTATTAGAACACACTTTGGACTACCTAATAAGCACATACAACATCAACATAACTCTACAATGGATCCCAGGACATATTGGCATACCAGGAAACAAAAAAGCTGACAGACTGGCTAGAAAGGGAGCTAGTATGGACCAATATGAAAGACCTGTCAGAGCAAGCTACAACACAGTGTGCAACATGCTAAAAAACATGGCATGGCTAAATCAATGAGCTCAGGAAACAACTGGAAGAAAAATGTACAAAGAAATGAATCAGCCCATCAAACAAGACAACATAAAGTTCCTCCCCTGCAAAGAACAATGCACTATATTCCAGTTGAGGACATATAGCACTTAACTCACACCTAAATAGAATAAACCCAACTAGCCCATCTACTACAGACTTTGCCCCTGCCCATAAGAAACTGTGGACCACTTCCTGCTTGAATGCCCTGAACTAACCTATCTCAGATACTGGTACACCCTGCTCCCCCCTCAACCTACCTTTACCAACACACTATATAGCAGTATTGAATAACTGAAAAAGACATGTAAATAAGTTTGTCTGGCATTGACTGCAAGAGAGCAAACAGCTCTGCAGACCGGCTAATAGAGAAATAGAAGAAGAAGTCTCCTAATACCTCAAGTACATAAATAAACAGAGCATTTTAACATAAATCCTACAGCTGTGACTTATGGCTCAATTCAATGTTCATTTTCACTTTAATAGGTTGTCATATTCTAGTAACTCAACAAATATAAATTACATTTACAATATCTCTTTATTTCATAATCCTTTTGAGCTGCAAAATACATTGTCTGGTAAAAAAAAAGGCAACAGTTTTGCAGGAATGTTAAAAACATTGTGTAACTTTGTATAATCACATACAAAAATACCATGGACATTTTTATTAAACCTATCCATTTACAAATATAATTATAACTTATGATATCATCTTTTCACACATATTCAAATGGTTCAAACTTATTTCTGTATTTAATTACTAATGCTAATGAACACATTAAAAAAAAAATCTCTAAGCAAATGAAACTTGTATAGGCTACATTATATTATTATAATCATTACAGTATAATATAATTATATGTATTTGAAATGTACCATTATATTTCATGAGCATTTTGTTAAAATGTATGTCAATCTAATGGACTGCCTGTCCAAGACCTGTTTAATACATTATAATATTCAAAAGTCTAGATTGTGGTTTTTAAGAGAGTATCAGTCAAGGAGTCAAAAAGCAAGATTCTGATGTAACAGATGAGATGAGGGTGAGATAAAATGAAATAATACTGAAAGAGAGATTTTTTAAGTTTAAGGAACTTGAGAATTCCAGGAGGTGAGAAGTATTTCTCTCATGGAGTGAAATTAAAATATGTGACAAACTAAATACTGTAAGTGGATGGGGGTGTATAAAGAAAAAATTCAGTAGATCAGGAAAGATTCAGTAAGTCATGGGCTCACTGGCTGACAGTAAAAGATTTTTTTGAAAATCTATTGATGATTTTGCAGCTGAAATACTACATATAAATATGTGTGTAATCAGCATGCGCTTTCTATCCATGCTATTTTAGCATGCTCAGCGCGCTCTAAAAGATTATTACGGTACGTCCTCTAGTCCCAAAACTCCTGCAGGTCGTCGGGGATCGGTTGGTGGCAGGGATAGAACCTGCGACGTATCATGTTGGTTTTTGGTTGACAGTCTGGTGAACTAACCGCAGGACCAGCCGGCTTCACAGGACCAGCCGGCTTCACAGGACCAGCCGGCTTCACAGGACCAGCCGGCTTCACAGGACCAGCCGGCTTCAGAGGACCAGCCGGCTTCAGAGGACCAGCCGGCTTCACAATAAAAATATTGAGTTAACTTATCACAAATGAAGAAAAAGAAATTTTTATACACTTTAAAATGCAGTAAGTTGTATAAATATAAAACAATTTGAGAATATGAAAAGTAAAAACATATGTACATATAAGACAATTTTTTTAACCAAAAAAACTTGATTATGACTATTATGAGGTAAACAAAATAAAAAGTATGTCTATTGATTTAAACAGAAGAATTTTCAGGAAATGTAATTGATTTCACACCAAAAATTATATAATCAAAAAGTTTTAAAAAAAAACAATCACAAGAAAGACAAATTTCAACATGTTCAGTAAAATACATGTCTAAAAATTAAGGCAAACAACTGACCAATGGTAATTAAATTAGTTTTGGTCATTAGGATCCACTGATCAACTGTATTTTAGAAGATGAGGACATTAGATGAGATCCACATGGATAGGAAGACTAGAAAACATTTTCATGGGTCACAAAAAAAGAGACAGAGAAAAACAACAACCTCAATCCTGTTAAAAAAAAGGGAAACAATTCAACAATTCACACGATCAAGTAGCTCAAGGGTCGGCAACCTACGGCACTGGCACGCAAATTGATTTTCAATAGCACACTGAAGACTTCCAAAAAGGCCACTCAAGTCTCTTCTACAAAAAATTGAGTGCTAAAGAAAGATGGCTTTTAGGCTGTTGGCACGCTGAATGAACAATCAATCCCACTTGGCAAGCTGTTATCAAAAGGTTGCCGATCCTTGAAGTAGCTTATAGAGTTAATACAAGAACTCAAATAAAAAGTATTTAGAGTCATTGCCAATATAGATTCTTACGCTAAAATAATTTTAAAATTATCACAAACTTTTTGTAAAATTTACCAGACATTCACAAACCAATTTTCAATGACATGTGTAAAAAAAAAAAAAGTAGGCCTAACAGTCTAAATAGGTGGTAAAAACAAACAAAAAGTTAAAATTTTTAAAGGACTTTTAAAGAAAAAAAACTTGATGAGTGAGAGTGAGAGTTTTACTATCAATTTCTCAACTTCACTACATTATTGTTTACTTTACAAGTATATTTTGTTTTTATCTTATCTGCTTTAGTGAAATTTCATAAGCTTTGCCAAACTATCAGTTTTTTTTAAACCTTTATAAATAATATGAATAATAAAAAAGATCAAGTCAATTCTCCCAACATTTCCCAAACTTATGAATCCTTTATTAAGATCGAAACGCCCCAGCAGAGACATTTATGGGGTGATTTTACCTCGAAGCAGGACGTTTGGGCGCAGCCGTTTTGGCGCGACGGACGTTTTGGCGCGATGGACTAAAAACACATCACATCATTTAATCAAATTAACTTAAAGACCAAGTGAAGAGCTTTTTATCAAAATTGAGTTAACATTTGATTTTGATAGTAAATAGTGTATTCAGTATCTGAATGTTAAAAAAAACATTTATACAAAATATCAAAGATACATTTTAAGTAATTAGTTCAATATTTGCACTTAAATGTGTGTGTTTTTCGGAAGATTACTCCAAATCTCGTAGCCATTTGAGATGTTTTTATTTCCGGCAATATAGGAAAGTGACGTAACATAAAGGATTCCGACTAGGAAAAATGAATATTGTCACGTGTTTTGAATCTATTGCCACATGTTTTGAATCTTTTCCCGGTTCTTATTTTTAACAAAATGGTTAAATATAGATTTATAGCGTCTATTTTTATTTATTTATTTCCCTTGTGATACGTCACTGCCGTATGAGGCTATTCCAAATCTCGTTCCTTTGAGAAAAACCTCTTCACTTGGTCTTTAATAACTTCATTTGAGGAAAAGAATATTTTTTTTATAATAAATGCACAGTAACACTTGAATAAATATTGAAAGGGTAACAGTAATCCAATGAATTTGCACAATCACTTAATGTGTGCTTGGCAACTCACAATATATTTATTGAAATGAGGACTATACCTTTCTTAGTGACATATATACATACAGTTATCTCAACTGAAACTGCTTATTTGTCGCTCCCAATCTAGATAACCACAACCAAATAATTATCTCTGATTTGTACGCACGTTGTTGACTGGACGCGATGACCAATCCTCACTGACCATTCCAAATAAAAAAAGTTCCTTTTTATCTTATTACACTACAGACGCTCCTTCTATAGAGAAGATTATTGCGTCTTACGAGTCTAGTCTTGCATTTTTATTAATGTTTTAAATGATGTTAAGTTACTGGTTTAATACACGCCCAGTAGTCTAAAACATCCATTGTTATCATTAAATCTCTGACCATCTTGTATACGATTGACCCTGGTTTTAATCACTCCCAACTATTTTACAACAGTCAAGTTATTTGAAAGGTGTGGCCACTGAGTTACTTCATGAACATATTATGTGTAGTTATTAGAATTTGATTGAAAGACTAGCAGGCGTAATTTTTGCATATAGGCCTAATGTTCTAGGGGTTGAATAAAAAAAAAAAAGCTTTACAATTAAGACGGAACATATATAAAAAGACAAATAGATAGTTAAGCATTTTATGCCCATATATACATACATAAATCTTTATGCATACATAAAAAAAAAAAGTTTTTAAAGTTTTATAGTCCTATAAATGCATTACAGTACATCGTTTTAAATTATTATTATTTATCATTAGTTTCATTTATTATATTAAAAAAAAATGTTTTCCTCAATTATTTCCTCGCGCCAAAACGGTCGCGCCAAAACGGCACGTACCGATTTTACCTATGTACCTAAATTAGATGGAGAAAGTAGGGCTTATCAAGAACTGGGCTAAGAACATATAAATGTTAGCAGATTACAACAAATACAACATATCTTACTGTATACAACTAACAGTAGCTCATACAGTATAAACAAAATAACAGATGGCATAGGGATACTAAATTGAAAAAAAAAACTGTAAGCCTATTCGACACAGTACTTAATTGGAAATAACTACCGCTGTATATAACTTTTTTTTAGGCATCTTTATATTGTCATAATTTGTTTGAATTTTATGTTAATTTACATGCCGTATGTTTGCTTAATGGACACAATTTTATTTATTAAAAATCAAAATCAGCAGCATGTTGGATATAATAAAATCGTCAAACGATCCATTGATCTAAGAGTCTTTGGTGAACAAATATATACATTCAATCCAGGGGGGAAAAAAATGTTAATAAGAGGACTGAGTATTTAAGCGTGAGTAATATTTTTATATTTCATTGTAGATCTCTTTATAGTAAAACTGAATTAAGCTTGTTTGCTTAAAACACTGGACTTATTAAATTTAAAGAAGTAAGAACACATACATAATATTAGTAAATATTTTTACAATTGTGACCTTTTTTTTAGCTTTTAGTACTATAACTTGATCATGTGGTCGCTTATAAGTGCCTTAAGCTTTAACATATTATACCAGAGTTGTGAGTATTATGTCATTGGTGTAGCTAGGGTGGGCGGCATTGAGTTTTAATAAGGCTTGCAGAACCGGGTGAATATGTTAGAACCCGATTTTCGGTAATGGATCTTTTCAAAACCCAGTTCTGAGAAAATTTGGAAATTTTAAAGAAAAATTTTTAAAGAAGATTATATTTTATAATAGAAACTCAATATTAAACAATTTTACAAAAAAAAAAGAAAAAAGTAAAAACACTCATTTTGTTAATTTGCTAATAATAATATTGATTAATTTCTTATGGTCTTCTTAAAATACAACTTTAAAAAAAACACAAAATCTCTCAATTTTAATACTGATAACCATCTGTGTTAAATGCGGTTGGTGTGTTGAAGCATCATGTAATCTATTAGGTTTCTACCTAGAGTGATGTCTATTGTGTATGTTTTTGTTAACCGGGGAGTGTCACTTTGCATTTTCACAGGGTCAGGTAAAATATGTGAAATTTAGTTTCAGGGTTATGTTATAAATCAACAACTTAAGACACCATCAGTGAAAAGAAAAACATTTGCAGCACGCTCCTACAGTGTCCTAGCACCACAGCGGTGGAACAAACTTCCAAACACAATAATAAAGTGAAAAATATTCGCATTAAAAAAAAAAGAGAAAAAACATTCTTTTTCAAATTAACATGATTCACTCACATTCGTTGTGTAACTGTGTACTCCGTTAAATCCCCAAAACTACTCAACTTTTCACTTTCTAAAACAAATGTTCACCTTTAATCTCATTTTTTTAAATTTAAAAAAAAGGAAAATATTAATAACCTTGAATGGCCAATGGATTAAAAATTGTGTGGAATAGCTTCATTGTATACTATTACCCGTAGTTCTATAGACCTACACGGTCTGAAAGGGTTCCTTTACATTCATGTATACATCACAATCTGTTACAATGCTCAGATAAACATAATGAAAGAAACACTTTTCTTATCACATATGCAAGAACAAATGCATATAATATAAGTACTGTTTCTTCCTGAGTTGCATCCAGGCATGGAATGGTTTACCGTTACCAAAACAAACCAGGAAAACCAGCAGCTCGACACCATTTAAAACAATAACCAAATTGCAAAACTAGACTCAAATCATGGATAAGCACAAGACACAAGAATCTTCTGTATAGAAGGTGCATCTGTAGCAGATACAATTTAGGACATATAAACTTTAACAGTAGCTATTATCTGTTTTTGACAGCTACTACAACTACTTATTTTATCTCCACAGCATTGGCAAACAATTAAATGCCCACAAGGCAGAAAGAGGCAGTCAACAGTTCTTATCTTGCAGATTTGGCAACGAATGGTTTTATTTAGGAAAAATTTCTCTCTTTCCAAAACATATATCCGCTCACGTACAAGTTGTCTTTCTGATGAGAAAAAAAAAATTGCTTTATAGTTATAGATTAAATAGACATAGCTCTTAAATAAAAGAGCTAAGAAAAAATGTTTTTTTTTATAAAAGAAGAGATGTACATACTTTTCAAAATGTTTTAATTCAATTTATACTTTTTAAATTTTTGAATAAAATGCTTTTTAAAGAAGTAATTAAGAATTTCAGTTTATTTGGCTAAACCAGGGTTGGGCATACTTTTTGTGCAACGAGCCACATTGACCAAAGTAAAGCTATTGACAGACCACATACATATTACAGCAACTTATCACAATATGTAATTATGAATTATTAATAGCTTATCATCCTGATCCAGCAGACATCTGGGCACTTGCCCAGGCCTGTAATGGCTTATCAAACAATTAAAAATGCAATTTTATTTTACTTATATAATCATCCACTATAATTTACAATATGGACACAAACTTGTTTTAACAAGGTTTTACTTTTTTTATAATAATATTTTCATTAATATAATCTATCAAAGGCTTTAATTTAGATTCAAACAGACTAAACTGTCGCTACAACTATTGATGTCTAATAAGATGTGTGTAGCTGCTAGCAATTTTTGACAATCTATTTGACAATCATAAATATAATGGTACACTATTTCCACTCTGCAAAATTCAACTTAAAAAAACTGAAGATTTGTTTATTTCTAAAAGCCGTAGAGGGCTGCATGATATAATTTGCCAGGCTGTAGTTTGCCCAGCCATGGGCTAAACTGAACATGAATAACATGAATAATGAAAAAAAGAAAAGATATACTCAAATACTCTTAGTCAAACAGGCCACATCCTACAAATGACTGTTAGAGCTTGCACGAGAATACATATGAACAAATAATAATAATACCTGATGAGTTCATGGATTGAGATGTAGTAGCAGATGTGTTGCCTTGCTTTCTTTCTGATGTTTGATCAGTTACACCTTCTCCAGCATTGTCCTTTGACTATTAATGCAGGAAAGATAAATAATAATATGAGCAAATATTGACTTAACAAGGTACTGCATACTCAAATATTGTGCAAATGGCATAATCAAATCAATAGAGCTTCAACTTTTCAAAGTGTATAATTAACATCATCAAGTTATTTTGTCAAAATTGTAATAATTAATTGTTACGTTCAAGAATATTCTCCCGTGTGTTTGTCACGTCATGCTTGACACCCCCCCCACACACACACATTGTTTTTCTTTTTCTTTCTCTAATGTGTGCTGTCGTCTGGTAACACCAAAGGATAGTTTTTTATATTTCTTTTGTTTTGACCTGCGGTCATTTCTTTTATTTTCTAGAACATGATGTTTTGTTTTTATGCATAGAAATAATATTGCTATTAACCTTGAAATTGTTTATTTTCCAGAGAAGTCATATTCTTAAATCTAGGTTGATAAAAACTATATAAAGGCTAGATACTAAAGGTTAGCTTCACTCTTTTGTACACAGAGCTTTTCTGTACACAAACAGTTGGGTAGAGTTGTTTATTGTTTTTATTGTTGCTGTACTTTATTTGTATTTGCTGTATTTTATAATTATTTATTTTATTGCAATTGTCAACTTTGTTTTTAAATCATTTTTAATTTTTTTTTTATTGTATCTTAACCCTTGACTTCCATAGTATCTTTTTTGTTCAGTTTTATTTGTTATTTAATTAAAATACCAGAATCCGTTCAGCTTTTTGGTTTTCTTTACAAGATACTATTTTCTATATTGTTTTTAATCAAAGAGCCAAACTAAATACTAAATCCAATTAATTCAATATGTAATATAATATTAATTTAAGCTCTAGTAGAGTTATAGGAGAGTGAATTTAAATCCAAGTAATAAAGTCATGATTTTATCAAGGTTTGGGAGATGTCCCAGATTCAGCGCTGACGTTATTTAAGAAGAAGCAAGTATGCTAGGCCACACAATCCCCTTTTTAACTTAATTATTAAGTTGATATAGCTATTCATATATGTAGACAATTACGAGCCTATTGAATATTTAAAATGAAGCCGTGACCTTTCAAGCTAGTCCCTAAACAAAATAGTAATACAGGATTGTAACTTACCTTTGGATGTTTTGCAAAACTAGTAAAATGCCTAAAGAGTTTTAATGTCTCAGAAGAGATCAATGGAAAATGGGGTCCTCAATTAACTTCCCCTCCATCCAACTCCATCCTCCATCCCCTCCATCCAACTGTAAACCAATGCTAGCAAGTTTGGGGTATTTGTGAAGGAGATGTTCCATGGTCTACTCTTACTCACCACAGTCACGGCTTCATACTTCATGAATGAAAAATTGGTCTGAACCTAACTTGATATGCCACTGGCTGAGAATTGCTCAGACATACTGTAGCTGAACTAAAGCATAATATAGGACTACATTTAAAAGTATAATTTCAAGATGTTGAGACATATTTAGGACAAACCTGTTCTTTGAGATCTTGTTGTACTTTATCAATAAATTCTTGACCTTTATACATTTTGTTCTAAGCACAGTTTGGACGGAATCTGGCATGTTGATAATCTGGAATATCATTTAGACCCCAGGATCCTAGACCAAGACCACAGTTAAAACACCTCACAATATAACCATAGCCTAAAGATAGCAAATCAATTGGATAAAAAGTTAAAAATATAGGAAAAATATAGATCTAATAATTTTGTTTTAAAAAAAAATACTACAATTTTGTATAGCCTCTAAGGATAAATTGATCTATTTCAAGGCCTGAAATTCTTTGCGCATATAATCATAAAAGCTGAACATTAAAACAGCTGATACCATAAATCTTTTCAGAAAAAAGAAAACAAAAAAAGAAAACAAAAAAGAAGCAATAAATACACCCTATATAATTTTTTTCTATATTTTAAATGTTGTAGGAGAACATTTGTGCAGCATTATAATTATAGCCTATGCATGAAAACTTAAAGCTTATCCAACCATTTTCAAATATCTGGTTAACAGACAATTTGATATTACCTGGTAATATAGGCCTATCCATTTTCTAAATAAGGAATAGTGATAAATAAAAGTTTTCATTCAATTACCCGAATAAAAGAATCCACCTGCCACAAGATCATCAGGTCGTTGGAGATGGTCAGGATTCCAGCCAGTAAATGTTGCTCTCCTAGATGCACTGCTGGCAAACTGTGGGTACAAAGCCAGGTCCAAGTCAACTGTATGTTCATCCATGGCACCATCTTCTAGGGGAATATCACTGATTTCTTGTGTCTGATTAGTTTCAACAACATTAACATGTTCTTCTTCTTCTTGAATAACTATGGAGCCAGAAACTATATTCAAGTTTGTAGGCAGACTATGAGATGGGTTAACACTACCCTCAACTGCATCAGTGATACTCTCAGAGCTGGAATAGTTTGAAGGCTGTCTGGGTGTCACCAGCATTAACTACCTCTGAAAATCCAGTAGCACCAGCAGAAACAATTCCAGTAATAGGATCTAGTTGGTTGGCTGCATTCTCTTGAAATCCTGAATCTGATGCTGCAAACAAAGTAGGCCTAGGAGTCCTGTCACCATATAAAGAAAAGTATGGATGCTGATCCATTGGATTTAATCCATGTGTCCATTCATTTAAAGGAATGTTTTGTTCTGGTTGTCTGCAGTGATGCCTGTAAGCTATTTCAACTGACTCCTCATTGGTCACATCACATTCATGGCCACAAAAGAAACAACACACATGTCCAGAGCTGTCCAAGTTGTAAAACCCTGACTGGGCAAGTTGTGCCACTTGAACATTTTCTGGGACTGGAGGGTTGAAATGGGCAAAGGAACAAACTCTGAAAAGTTCATATATCATCAAGTTATGGAGAGTAGGCCTTCTATTTTGCTCTAATACTGGATAAATGTGTAAAGTCTGGTGAAAATAATTTAAATATTTTGTTGGCGAAATGTCATGTGGTAAAAAAGCACTAGCCTCACTTTTTATACCCTCTGGTTTGAGAACATTCAAAGGAAGCATATTTTTATTTGCTTCAATAGCATTTGTAGCTTCTTGTTTTGGCATAAGCGTAATTTTATCCTTTACAGCATTTGCTTTTCTAATTGATGAACATGATGATGACTGTTCAAAAATGGCGACAGCATAAAAGAAAGCATTACTTGTGTTGCTAACTTGCACTAAGAAGCAATGAAGATATGTTTCATCTAGCACATGCCTCCACTCATTTGAAATAATAATCTGCACATGTCTTGCATTAATAATCTTTTCTTCATTTGTCAATTCATATTCACAGATAAAGCAACAAATGCACCATGCTTCAGTCAGCAAAAAAATGTTTTCATGCATCAACCAGCAAAACTGATTACTCATTGGATGGTTGAAATAGAAAAGATACCTTATTATCCTGACAATTTTACACATCATTTTTCTTTGATTAATAAAATTGTGGGGGAAAGAAAAGATGAATTTGAGTTGGAGGATGTTGCAAATGCTTACTGAAAATACTATAGCGTTATGTTTATCTTTCACTTTGAAACTATATTCTGTTCTAAATATTTAAGGTGAATTGAACATTTATATTATGAAAAAAATGTGTTTATTAAAAATTTATTATTTTAGCTTCCGCGGATTTAAAGACGGTGTTTGTCAATATTGACACCATTTAGGGCAACTAATGCGAATGTGGAGCCCAACCTATTAGATTCATCAATCTGTGTCTGCCATGTGCTGACAAGTTTTTTCTTGCATTCTGAAACAAGATATAAAATTAAAAGAAAATGCTCTAATTGAAAAAGTAAGAGTAAGTTTATAAAAAAACATGTAGGCCTATCTATAACTTAGTCTATAGTATAAAGTATATAAGTTATTATTGGGAGAGTTTTGTGAATGCCAATTTTAAAAATGATTATAATTTATTGTTTTAGTCAGAATGTAGCCTAATCTTTAAAACTTTAAAGGGCTGATTTTATGCAAGAACATGGCTACAGTTCTCTTGTCTAGATAATGATAACGAATAAAGTCATTTATACAAGTTTAAATAGTAGGCCCTAAAAGGCCTAGACCTATTTAAGTCTACAAAAGAGCTATTTGATACATTAAACGATAAAATGAATAGTCTTGAAAATCACAAAAGACTATAAATACATTATAAACTTTAAAGTTTAAAGTAAAGTGTGAAAAAAAGTGTAAAAGTAAAGCAACCTTAACCTTAAATCGTAGGATTCATAGGCCGATATATAGGCTAATATAGATAATGGCTTTATAATTTATAGTCTTTAGCTAAGGCTTAGGCTTAGCATAGGCATGATAGGCCTATAAATTCATATAGGGCCTAGGCCTAAATTATAAATGATATAACCTAGCAATATATTTATATAAATAATAATAGCCTTAAGTTAAGCCAAGATTTTAAGTTAAAATTACATGTAATATAAGTGCTGGATTAAAAACCTAAAGTCTAAATGATATCTAAAGTGACACCCTATCTAGCTGTCATTGTCATCTGTTTATAATTGTTGTTTGTGATGTGTTTTTTATTTTATTTTATGTGTAAGTGAACTAAGTGTAGTTAAATTGTGGACTCTTCCCTCGAGTTCTCCACAGTAATATTAATATGACTAGGGCCTAGGGCGGCCCTAGTGCAAGGGTATAACCGTATATCAATTTGATAATCAAAATCACATCGACATCATAGTATTCATAGCCTAGGCCTATTCAGATTCATATATCTAGATCTAGGTGATATATCATTTATATAGGCCCAATAGCCCAATATCCTAATTTTTTTTATTTTTTTTTTAGCTTATTAAATTTTATAACAAAATTTATATATATAGATCTAGGCCTAATAATTTAAAATAATAATAATAATTAACATTTTTACCCAAATGCAAACTGGTGAAAGTTTGGATATTAGATTATCTGGCTAAACTTTGGTTTAACTGCCACACGGAATTTGTCTAGGCTAAGTCCCATATATGAATATGATATATCTCGCTCGCAGAGTTAAGTCAGTTTTAAGCAGTAGGCCAGTGGCAGTAGGCCCATCTGAATGCCATTGCCAAGTTGCCAACTTGTCTAATTTGTCCCTTCGATAAAATTGTCCAATACGGATTCCGTTAAAAAAAAAGGCCTAAACTAGGCCTACCAAAGAAATGCTAGAAATTCCGCCAATAAAATCAAATAATCCTTAGCAAGCCCAATATGATATATAATATAGTATATATAGATTATAATAATTATAAATAGGCCTAACATTTTAACATGTAAATTACCAATAGCATTAAGCCCAGTCCTATCTTTTAACAACCAAACTACTAGTCTAACTAGTGGTTTTGCCCGTCAAAATGACGGCGACGGAGAAACGAGTGATAGGCCTATACAATGTGTTTTGTTAAAAGAGAAAGAAAAGAAAAAACAAATAAAATAATAACAAAACTGCAATGCGAACGTTTTTTTCGGTATTTAGATTTTCTTATTTTTTTTATTTAGTTTACGGTCGCCTGGCCCTGGAATCTGCATATAGGCCTATAAATTGTTGCTGTCAAACTTCTGCACATGACTTCTTATTAATAATATAAAACTAGTCTAATAATTATAGGGGCCTACTATCAAAAGGAAAAAAAAAAGAAAACAAATTCCAAACAATAAAAAAAAGTTAAAAAGTAGACAGCAATATTTCGCAGTAGGCCTACATGAAAACCTGGTCCCGAAACACACTAAACTGGAAAGCATTTCAAAGGGACATCATTCGGAAATGGCGCCCGTTTTATAATCTTAACATACGGTGATTAGTAATAGGTCTAAGTTTATTAAAAAAAAATTAATTAACGAATTATTAAGCAATATTGTTGATAAAATTAAAATTTCTTTGAGGACGTTTCCAATTTACACATTTAACTTTAAACCCGATTGGCCAAACGGCCTAGGATCCTATAGAGCACAAACAAACATCTAAATAAACAAACAAACTCACGGTAATTATATATAGCCTATTGATGATACTTAGTAGGCCTACGCAGCCTACGGTTATAGACTTTTTTATTTTGTTAATAATTATTCCCCCAAAAAGTTCAACTTCTGCGCCTGCGCACTTGTTGAAGTTGTTGGGGGCATAAAGAATAAGCTGATCCTTCTTCGCCTTTGTTGTTGTTTTTTTACAGTGAAGATTTTAAAGTAATTAAAGCTGGTACATAGGGGGCAGTGGTGGAGGCTTGGTCCAGTGTGTTCCACAGTCTAATGGCTGGCGGAAAAAAAATGAATATTTGTAAACGTCGGTGCGACGTGTGGAACATGCAGTTTGAGCTGATGACCTCGGGTAGAGCGGGACATTTGTTAGATTCGTCCTCATGATCTTGTACATCGTGATGACTTTGTCTACAAGTTGGAGTTGGGCCACCAAAGCAGAGGCGCTTGTTTTAAGGCCGTTGTACTGCTGGATACGGTGAGCCGCTCGACGTTGGGTCATCTCCAACTTAGATAGTGGGTATGCCTATTGTTGGGGGTACTCCAGGATGGGTCGAGCTAAACTCTTATAGCAATAATGAGACTCATGGATCCTGGTGAAGCATCCCTTGAGGTTCCTTTTATATGCACTCCCAGGTACTTAATTTGGCATCTGATACACTCTCAAGAGTGTGACCGTGCAAGGTAGGCTATAGATAAGCTTATAGCTGGTGGTGATCCCTCTTTCTTGAAATAGAGAGGAGGTTGAACTTTTCGACGTTGAACGCCATTTACCATTTCGATTCCCAGGACGAACTCATTGAGGTCGTCCGGTAGATATAATAATGCATCTTTTAGGCTCTCGATGTGAGAATGCAGGATGGTAGGCCCTATCATCTGCAAAGCTCGTACCCTGGCGTGGATCACAACTCCTAAGTCATCTTATTGTCCTCACTCAAGGCATTCACACCAGGGAAGGAACATTAATAGATAAACTCGCTCATTGACACACGCGCACACTCACTCACACACAAACACACACGCGCGCATGAAAAGCCTACATGCATGTGCACTATAGGCTACACATCTTTCAACGTAGAATGAGCAACAACGGTGATTCTTATCGTATCTGTTAGAGACGCTCCTTTCTAATAGGCCTATGACAATAAGGTTTGAGTATAAGTCTATTGAAAAAAAGCATTTTGGGTGTGACTGCTATATAAATTGTTTGCGACTCGTATAACTCTAGTATTTTAGCAAAGTGTTGCTCAGTGGTTCTTCGCATTGTAACAAACACCATAGTGTTTTATTTTTGTGGGATAGGCCTAGCTAGCATTGTATTTTTTGTGTTGTTTTCCGTCCATTAAGACTATTTATTTAAGCGTATAGGCCTAAATGTACACGTTTTACAAAATGGTTAAAATTAATAATTGAATGTACGGTAACTGAATTAATATATCATTACATTCGTTTTATTTGTTTAGAAGTTGAAAAAAATTCAGACAGTGAAAAATAGCACTAAAAAGGGTATATAATGTGTTTAATTTCTAATAGAATTTTATTGGCAGTAAAAGTTAGGCTTATATATTAATATCTTATCTTATAAGTTTACAGACGTTCCTTCTAGATAGAAGATTATTACGTCCACTAGGCCCAAAACTCCTGCAGGGCGACAGGGATAGGTTGGTAGTAGGGATAGAACCCGCGACATGTCAGTTGGTTTTTGGTTGACAGTCCGGTGAACAGAGCCTTTACAAGCTTATGTGGTGCCCCAGGGCAAAAGTTTCAGCGCCGCCCCCTTGCATACTGTAACTGCTTGTTTAGTGCTATATTTGCTATATTTAGACTACATTTGCTGCCTCCATGGAAGTGCCGCCCCCGGGCAAATGCCCCCCTCTGCCCTCCCCTATGTGAGGGCACTGCCGGTGAACTTACCCTCTGTATTTCTGTCTATTTATTTAATATTTTCATAAAATGTGTGACGTTATATTAGATCTGTTGGCTGATACATTATTATAGCCTATGCATTATATATTTTAGGTAGTCTAATAAAGCTGTAGCCCATAATAATAT
This sequence comes from Anisus vortex, assembly GCA_949126835.1. NCBI lineage: Eukaryota > Metazoa > Mollusca > Gastropoda > Planorbidae > Anisus > Anisus vortex. The sequence goes on along the minus strand of OX421497.1, from coordinate 39,333,582 downwards.
ATGGTCTATAGGCCCTATCCTATACTGCATAGATCTATAGGCTACATATATATAGGTCTATTCATAATGATAATGTATGTCTCCTAGTAGTGTTTCTTTATCTCTTGATTTTGATCACTCGCCTCCACAAAAGTTTGGCAGCCCTGGTTTAAAAGGTAAACTATTATAAACTATTTGGATTTTTAAAAACTTTCAAAAACTCATTTTCGGCCACGCTTTTTTTTTCGATTGACAAGCAATACTTTAAATATGGCGCACACACTCGAATCACCCCTTTCTAACAATCATCGCTATTAATTAAACAAGAATAAAATGTGTGCATATGATATAGATAGACTCTACCATAACTAATAAGGATGTCTTTTTGGTATAGCCTACCGTCTTTTTATGCTTATATATATTAATTATTGTAGTCAATATTTTTTTGCGACCAGATTCGAGTTCTTTTTGTCATAATATATATATATGCAGCAATAGCGTAGCAGTATGAATTTTGAAAGTTAAAATAGATATTCGTCTGATGACCGAAAGTCAATTTCAGTTTCGGCGGAAACCGTAAACAAACCGAAAACTAACTTTTTGTATTGGGCCGAAACCGAAACAGGGGTTTTGCCTATTTTCGGCGCCGAAAACGAATATCGGTCGGTCTCTAATTATGTCCCTTGCCTATGGATGCATGGAAGGCACAGCACCTGCCTATCTCAAAGAGCTCATATCGAAGCATGTGCCGTTAAGGATGCTGCGCTCTTCAAAACAGTCTCTCCTGGAAATACCATGTTTGGATGGTCACAGGAAAATGACTCTTGGTGTGCGCTCGTTTGAATCTGTGGCGCCTTCACCGTGGAACGGCTTACCTGAGACACTGAAAAAACTATGTGACAAAAACGATTCCCCAGTGATACATTAATTATTCTTTTTCTTTTTTTCTCCCCCCCCCCTATTAATATTCCTTTTTTTAAAAAAAAAGATTGTGTAGAAATTTAGGACTTAATAGCTTTCCTAAAATGTTTTCAGTCAGTAGGCCTAAGTAAAATCTATTAATTATATTTTAGACGCACGCGGAAGACGGGTGTTTTATTCTCATCCACAGGGAAAGTCCTTCCACGGGCAACGGCGGGAAATAAAAAAAAAGAGCTTTTTATTATAAAAAAAAGACTTCCCTTTTTTAACCTGATTACACAATATTTATTTTAAATTAGGACTACTTTCGTAGGCCCTAAATGATTTCAGTAAATAATAATAATATTTCAAAAAAATTATGAGATCTATAGCTTTCTGTTTATTGTAGTTTATGAAATGTTTATCTGTAGCTTATAAAGGCCTATTTAATTTTTCCCCTGGCGACGTCGGCCCGGGGAATCAACTTGTTTATTCAAGCCTATATTTATATAGGCCCTATTCTCGTCTACTAGCGAAGTCATCACGTTATTATTTAAACATTAAAATTATAAGCATCGAAATCTTAAAGTCGTCGATTGGGAAATTATCATAACATAAATTAGTTTATATATGAACATCTTAATTACTGCGAAAATATTCAATAACGGATTTAGGGGGAAGCTTCAAACACATAATTTATTATAATATAAACTAGCTTAATATACACTAAAGCATTGTATTATGTTTTCCTTTGTATCAATATTGTCAAAGATTACTCCCAGTAGGTAGGTGCACGTTCATACTTCCGGGTTATCGATATATTATCCCCCTTCTTAGCTAACAGCCTTTCCTGAAATTATTGAATCGATTTTATTTATCTAGTCTACAAAATGTAGGATATCTATTTATTTCATGTTTGGATGTAAGTAAATACGTAATCGTTACAAAATTGTACGTTACAACGAAAAAATAATTTTCATATTGTTAAATAATAGTTACAACATATTGTTTTGGAATACTTTTGCTGCTTGTTGGTGTTAAAAAGTAAGGAGAAATCTCACCGACAGCGCCCTCCCTTCGGGTAAAAATTGAGGTCAACATGCACAGCAGTGTTGAAGTTGTAGAGTGTAGAAATAATGATGCTTGTATTTACTTCCCTGAAACGTATACTGATAGTATGTGCAAGTTTATCTTTGGAACATTTAAGGCTATTTATTCTATAGTCAAGTAAAGACACTTATATTGCAGCGCAGTGATAGTGATAGATGAAGATGTCGACTTTTTAGTCCGGTAGTAAATGATCTGATGCGTGTACTGTAAAGTGTAAAGGTTCATACACTACAAGTGACAAGTTAGTGTGTAGTACTACTCCCTTGTCGGGCCATGTAGTGTAGTGTAAGTGTAGGCTTACCTAAATACTACAAGAAACCCGCCCCATTGTTTTAAATTCAAACTGCAGATATTCCAATTATGTTACAAAATATGAACATAATATTTAATATTGTTTATAAAATAAAGCAGTACGAAGCATCATTTGTTTATTATCTAGTCAGAGGGCACATCCTTTGCCTTTTAACTTTTAATTATATCTAGGCCCCCCTATGGCCTATGGCAAATGAAAATTCCAATGGACCTGTGACAGAGATTTAAGTATTTTATTCTTTCACGTAGGCCTATACAATTTTGATTATAAGTGAAAGTGTGGTGATCAATAATTGCAAGTGAATTATGAAACTTTGAATTTAAAGGGATGAAATAATAAATGTTAAATACATTTCATTCCAATCAATAATAATGATACTGATTATCATTGTCACTTAACTACTCAACTATAATTAAAGCCTTAGGCTAAACTTTAGACTTTAGATGTAAGTAAAACATATATAGGCCTACTAAAACAATAATTGTTGTTGTATAAGTATAATTAAATCGTAGGCCTAATAACAGTATTAAAGCCAACAGATTTAAGTTGATTTAAGTCATTTAAGATTAACCTCTATTAAATTTAAAAAATTGGCCTGGATTATGAGCAGTGCATTGCTTTTTACAGCTTTAATAGCTTTTTTTTTTTACCATCAGATAATGTTTAGCCCTAGGGCCCAGGGTAATTATAGATTTTATTAGGTCGATCATAGCCCATAAAATGACAAATGGGTTTGGCTTCTTGAAACCATTAGATTTGATGTTGGGGTTGATAATGTTGATAAAGGGATGTAATATAGTAAATGACTATTTCTTTTTGAGTCAATCTTTATCAGCATTTCTAAAGTTAAATGTTTAAATCTCTAACTGAAAGTATGGATTCAATTTTATAGTATGGAACATAATTTATCAAAATACATTTTTCAAAAACTCCATTTCATTTTAAGATAACCATGATAATATATATGATAGTATTAGTGTTTTTAAGTATCTGGAAAAACTTAGTATTTATGCAGAAATGGTTAACTAATTCTCAGGTGCTAAGGAAACTCAGGATTTGTCTTAACCGAAATTGAGTTCTGATATATTATTATATATGGTCTCAAAACCTAGTTCTGGTTTCAATTGTGGGATTAACACAAGCTTCAGAGACTCCAGAAAGTAGAATACACCGCAGCAGAAATTGTAAAAGGGATAAACAGATTAGACTACATTGCCCCATTTCTCAGAAATCTCAATGACAACTTACGCTGAAAACACATTTATACCACTAAGTGACTGTACAGTATCATTTATTTCACTGACAAAAGATAGGCCTATTACAATATCACCAATATTTTCTGAGAACGAAGAAGAAGACCAATATTTTACCCTATTTAATTTACACATTCTAAAACCAACACAATATATACAAGAGAATGAAATTTATTGTTATATTAAAAGCATATACTACTAGGCTCAGGGGCACGGTGGCCGAGCAGAAGGGCGTTCGGCTGGCAAACCGAAGGTCCTGAGTTCAAATCCTGGTGGAGGCTAGGATTTTTTCTGGGACTCGAGGGTGTCCCAATGTCTACCAGCTCTGAAGGGTACCTTACCTTAGTTGGGGTAAAGTACGGCTGGTCACACAATCACCTAATATGGCGTGGCCACAGAAACTTGTGAACGCTGCTTCACCGAACCTATGGATCAATTTGGTCAGATGGGATACTTTACTTTTACTAGGCTCGCTATTTCTGGGGATGTTCATTATTTAACCAAGTAGGGAACTTCCTGCCTCATTATCACGCCTTCCCTTAAAAATAACTATTCAATTGCTTTTTTTTTCAGCACATGGATCCAGAATGTTTTCCGATGACGGAAGCCAAAGGTTGTGAAATAGGTCAATTTACTAAAGATGTGGAGCAAGGTCAAGCAGAATCCTAGCCTGGGCTCATTTGTATTCTAAAGGACAAGTTTGAAATGGTCCTTTAACTCAGCTATTGAAACAACTGGCCAAGTATATCTTTGATTGGCCATGTTTCGTAATGTATTTAGTGGATGTGTTTCTGACCGTAGTTCACAAGCAGAAGTACTGCGATCTCAAAAGTAAGCATACAAGTATCTTATAAATAATAAAGATGCATTTTTCATTGTACAATGAATATGAAATAAACATGCCGACTAGCAAGACCACACAAAGAACAATGCACTATATTCCAGTTATGAACAGGGCATATAGCACTTAACTTAGAACTAAACTGAATAAATCCAACACACGTACCTAATTGTAGACTTTGCCCACATGTAACTATATTTGTCTGGCATTGAACACAATAGAGCAAACGACTCTGTGATCCAGTTGCTAGAAGATGAAATCAAATATATATATAAATCTCAAAAGGAATATGTGGCTGGCTGGCTGGCTGGGTATGTACATACCGCATAATCTTTTTAAATACTGGACATAAAAACGTGAAATTTGCTACAAATATTCTTTGCGTTACGGCGGTGAACACTGTCAAGGTTTTAAAAAAATTAAAATGACCGCAGTGGTCAGTTTGGTCAAAAAACGCGAAAAAAACACAACTTTTGATTCACATTGTCTTTGCCAGTACAACTTTTTATAGTTTTTCGTCACAAAGTTATAAAAAAAAGGATGCGCTGAGATTATTTTTATGACGTCATCAAAGTTTGCGCATGGATTTTTTAGCAATGAAGGGACATTTTTCATTCATGTTTAAATTGACGTCATCAAACTATGTGCATGGATTTTTATCTCAATGATGGGAACAAATTTTCTTCATGCCGTAAACAACATAAATTCTTTACACTACCAATACTGTAGTTGATTTTCTTAATCTATCACTACTTTAATACTTTACACTGTGAATACATGACTTAAAGCTAATTAATAATTTAAAACTTTACAAACATAGGACAAAGCAAATAGATTTAGCATTTTTTTTCTGTTTCGGGAAGTAATACCGACGCATTACTAAGCTTATTTAAACGCAGTGGTCCTGGTTACACTCTATATTTAAGCTTATAATTATATGGCGTCATCAAATTTTGCGTATTTATGCGTTTAAGAAGGGAACAAAATTTTGTTTTAATTTGCGTCGTAATTTGTAGAATGCAATATTTAAATGGTTTAAGTTACCGGAAAATACTTTATCCCCGCTTAAGATTATTGCTTATAACTCCATGGGTTATTTTATCCAGTTCCGAGAACTGGGCACCTTTAGGCTTATCGCCTTGGTAACGGCCATTGTTTAAATTACCGGGCAATGTTTAAATTACCGGGCAATGTTTATAATACCGGGCAATGTTTAAATTACCGGGCAATGTTTAAATTACCGGGCAATGTTTATAATACCGGGCAATGTTTAAATTACCGGGTAATGTTTAAATTACCGGGCAATGTTTAAATTACCGGGCAATGTTTATATTACCGGGCAATGTTTAATTTGCCGGGCAATGTTCAAATTGCCGGAACTAGCTTTTTAAAGTTTTAATTCGTGTCGTATACGTTTTATAAACATTATTTCATATGGGTTTCATTTGTTATTGTTTTACATGTTGAATAGAAAATTTAATTCTAAGTTTGCTTCCAAAGCAACAATTAATAAATAAATAGCAAATAAACAAAAACAACACAACATAGGTCTGCGACTTAATGTTTGTCGTAAAAAAATATATCAAACAATCATAAAATAAAATAAAAGTACTGTCGAATGTTCTTTATCAATGAATAGAACAAAATATATTCATGTTTTAATTTGCGTCGTAATTTATAGCGGGCAATTTTGTAATTGTTATAATGGGTGATGAGTAATGATTTTAACGGGTAATTCATGTTGTAGCGGGCAAATAAAAAATTACCTCATGTTTAAATTCGTGTCGTAGGTCATGCGGGCAATCTCATTATAACTGCCAGAGTAGTTAGAGTGTATGTAAACATAACTTTTAGCCGGTTCGGAGGACCGGGCATATACCGGCTTGTTGACTATAAACGTCAAATATTAAAACAGAATCCGAAAAGGTTTTGTAAATTTGATAACAGAAACATGTAGAGACTATTTAAAGTAACTTAGCCTATTCATAACAAGAACACATTCCTAAACATGAACTGCAAATATTATAGGTCTTATGCAATATATATTTTGCTACAGTGCTAGTAAAACATATAATTATGATATCTTTTTTTACATATTATATATATTTTAATTATCACATTAAGTCATATTCAATAACCACATGTTTAATAAATGTTGTTTGGTTGATTTCAGGTTGAAATTTGGGGCATCTTTGTCTTCAGCTTTAAAGCATGGTTACTTGCCAGGGCCTCTCGTGGTAAGTGAGAATATAATGAAAATTTTAATTCATGAGTGATTAGGATTTGAAAATTAACTGCATGAGGTCATTTTATTTGTATGTTACAGTTGCTTCTTAATTATACAGATTATTACTCTCCATCCTACACTTAAATGTGGCTGAGTCTAGTATTTAATAAGGTTTTTAAATGAACGATGTTAAGGTGTTGATTTTCTCAGACTGTTTTTTAGGCAACCCATTATATGTGCCTAGGTGCCACTATGGAAACAAAGCTAATCTATAGAAGCATTTGTTCTTTCATATGGAATAAGAAATGTGATATTATTTCTATGTCTGGATGTGTATTTTAAAAGATCATTGTTATATAAATGTTTCTATGTCTTAAAATTTTGCCAGCTTTATAGTTATTTTCACTTGATCTTATCAAACAAGTAATGCCTGCTAAGTTCTCGAGCCAACTTATTTTTGGGTATTATTTCTAATTTTGCATGTTCAAATGGTGCACCCTTATACAGGACATTCTGGTGCATATTGCCAAAGAAGGCATCACAACAGCTGATGTTTTTCGCCGCCCTGGAAATCCAAATGACACTAGAAGAATTGTGAAAAGACTAACTGAGGGAAAGCAAGTCATCTATGCTAATTATAGTTTTTATACTTTGGCTTCTGTTGTAAAGGTAAGAAATACTACTAGCAGTATTTATAGTGACACAGCAAGCTATATTCGCTCCCTGTGCCTGGCGTGGAACTCCCCCTCCCCGAAATGAAAAAAAATTGATACAGAAAGTATGGTTTGTTGTAATGTAATATTATAAAACTTAAATATTTTACTAGCATTGCTTTACCAGTGGCCTTTTTCAAAGGGCACAGTTGAAAAGAATTGTTTTTTTTGGGAGGCCTTCCGGAATCTGGTTTGTGTTGAGCCAGAATTTCTGTGAAATGAGGTGGGGGCTGACCTATGGGTCCTTCTCCACCATCCATAGAGCTCTTTAAATGGCTGCGATACTCAAGTGTGTGTCCTTGTATATTTTGGGTATTGGTAAAGCTCTGTGGAATTGTTACATTCTTGGTCCAGGCCACTTCATGACAGACCTGCCTACCCGTACGCTTTGGGCGTATTTTTGTACGCTTTAGGATACAAAATACGTCTGTTACACCGAGCGTCTTAAAAATACGACTTCTTGAATAAAAAAATATGATTTCGCAATTTTTCATTTTATTTCTATTCTTTTCGGTAATTAGACGATCACTAAACCGCAGTTACATAAAACCGATGTTTTGATTGGTCGAAAATGGATATCGTCTGTTTCAATACCTAACTTGTTACACGGCGCGGCGACCTTGACCTGATATCCTTTTTTTCCTCTCTCGCAAATATCCAAATTCGGCGATCAAAAGTATACGAAATCATGAAACAGATGACGAAGAAGCTTCCGAGTCTGCTCCGAGTAAAAAAGCGAAGGTGTAGGCTATTCTGCTTGGGTGTAAGAGTTTATCGGCCAATTTAAGTTTTGGGAAACTATAAATGATCAACTTTTTTCTTTCATTAAAACTTAAAAGGCGAAATAAAATGCATGCGTGATTCTATATTTATTTTTAGGTCAGGGTTTCCCTAGTTTTTTGCTTTCGTGGCCCAGTAATTTTTATAGCCCTACTCGTGCCTCCAGAGTTTTACTAACTTTCATTTAGCGCAATCCCGTAATGTAGCTTTTTTTTGGACAATGTAGTTTCATAGGCTATAGTCTAGATCTATATAAATCTCCAAGAAGTCAACGTTTTTATGGTCTGACACGCGAATTAGTTTTTAGGTCAATCTGTAGGCCCCTACGTCACGCACGCTTTACTCGCGGCTTTCTTTTAAATTCATGACGTTTTATTTTACTAACGGAGAGATTAAAACTCGTTGTTTTCTTTACAATAAAACTTTTGTTTATCAGCCTACTAAAAAGAAAGCAACTATTTATTAATAGACTTGATCTCGGCTCAACGTCAGGGTTTCAATTATTGCTATCAATGATTCAATGATGTAAAGTCGTCACTATAAACGTGTTTTTGTACAACACGGAGCTTGCTGTAGGCCCTACATTGTTAGTAGTACCTAACTTGTTACACGGCGCGGCGATCTTGACCTGATATCCTTTTTTTCCTCTCGCGCAAATGTCCAAATTCGGCGATCAAAAGTATGGCTGACAGCAAACTTACACAGCGTGCACGAAATCATGAAACAGATGACGAAGAAGCTTCCGAGTCTGCTCCGAGTAAAAAAGCGAAGGTGTATTCTGCTCGGAAGCAAAAGTTTATAAATAAATATTATATGAAATATAAGTACTTGCATGTGTCATTGAAAAGTGACACATCGACACATTGCACTTTTTGTCATATCGACTTCTTGGTGGGACACGGAGGGCTCTATGACTGTAAGAGACATGACGAATCGGAGTCGCACCAGAAACTGGCTGTTGAGAAAGAAAAGTCTAGGCCTACACAAAATATTAGGTCTTTTCTTGTGAAGCCTGAGCCCGTCGCTGGGGAGAAGCAACTTCAGCGTGACGTGACTCGTGCAGAAGCAATGATTTGCAACATCTTTGTTGAAAATAACTTGTCGCAGTCGTGCTTTGATGTGCTGACAAAGGCTGTGGCGTCGATGTTGACTTGTTGATGCATGCAGAAGTGGCAGACATCAAATTGCAGGAGTCTTGCATGTTCAGCCATCTGGAATTCACCATCAACAGATTTCCTGTCCTGGTCACCAACACCTCACTAGACAAAGTTGCTGAGCAGGTCTGCCTATATCAATCTACTGATGTGTCAGGGTGCATCAAGGACATAATTGGTTTTCTATTGCTGAAATGAAGCATGAAGATACTGACAGCTTGATGTTGGAAGACTTGGAGAATGTGATGCTGGGGCTTCTCACCATACCACACAGCAGTGCCCAATGCTAACGTGTTTTCAGCTGTGTCAGGAAGAACCGAACACCACAGCGTTCCTCAATGTCTGACCAGACCATGGAGAGCCTTCTGGTGCTCAAGTCCCGGCCAGTGGGCATTTTTGAGTCTGTAAAGGCTCTTAATGATAAAGACTTAAAACTGCTGAAAGGGGCATATTACCATAGTCTAAAGAAGAATGACCAAACAACTAGCTGAAGTAACCAAATGGAGGAGGACAGAAAAATTATTGAACACACACCAGCTGTCTATTTTGTTAACATTTTCAACATACATTTATTAAAGTGTGCTGAAAATACAAAACAGATTTTCTTTGCTTGTTTTAAACATTAAATGAAACAACTGTTTAAATTTTAATGACTATTATTTTGAATAATTGGTGCGATAGATGACAATTATTATTGCATAGTACACTTGACCTCGGAAAAGTACACTTTAGCCTTCTCAAGAATACTCCAAGCGTTTTTCCAGGGTAGACAGGTCTGTCATGACTTTATCCCCTTGTCTCTTATCTCAAGACGCTAGAGCCATCAGGTATAGCTAAAACCCCTCCATCAAACTGCACCACTGAGGGGGGTTTAAGTTTAACGTGTCTGGGCTAATACCTTAAGTACAACTCACTATTACGTGGGACTAAACAGCAGGGTTATTCTTTCACATGATCATTTTTAGGACCTGGATACCCACACAGCCAACCATTGCCAACACACTCCATAACAACACTGAAGGGCTAAATAAAAGACATATATACATTTGTTTGCCTGGCATTGACTGTAAGAGAACCAACAGCTCTGAAGCTTGGCTAGAAGGCAACAACTTACATTTTAAAGGCTGTTATATTTCATAAAAGGACTATTTTTTAGTTGCACTTTTAAATTGTATTATAGTTATAGTTTTAAAAAAAAATAGAGAATAAAAATGAATTGAGTCAATTGTTAATCAATTTTGAAATGTGTGCACTTGTTATATTTGCAACCTATGCCATTTAAAGGGGAAAAGGAAGATAGAAGATTGACATGTCAAAGTAGGGGAGACAATTAAACAACAACACAGGTCAAATTATCAGGCTCCAAAATCATTTCTCAGATAAACATATCAGGAAAAGAGGGGCAGGTGTAGCATGGAAATAGAGCTGCAAGACTTTCTGATTGAGCTTTCATACATTGGAACTTTTGACAAAAGAGAGACTTTTTAAGTGTTATCCTTTGCATTTTTATTATATAATTTTTAATTTTCTCAGAAATTTCTTTTGAAAATTCCTGGGGGAATCTTCTCACCTGAAGGGGAAGAAGCATTACTTAGAGTTCTCACACTGACACAGAAAATGGACCAAATTGAAGCTGTTCACAAGTAAGTTTGGAGAGATTTACTGAAGATTGGTCATATTTTGTCCAGAATTCCATTCATACCTTTCAGGTCAATTTAGAATTCTGCATTTGTGTAAATAAAAAATGCCAATTTAAAATAATAATAAATTATATACCCCATAGACCAGAGACTTGGTTTATTTACAATAATAAAAAAATGTGTATGTTCACATCTTTGTGTCTCTCAGTTTTATAGTCAAGTTATCTCCAGCCCATCAGCAGCTTGTGGCCTTATTGTTTGGCACCTGGTTTCGTATAGTCACCTATCAGGAGAAGAACTGCATGTCAGTGGAGGCGCTGTCCCGAAGTGTCGCTGGGAGCATGTTTCATACTTGTGCTGAAGATCCAGCCAAGGTGAGAGAGAACTCTTGTCTATTTAATACAAAAAATTTTTTTCTTATAATTTTATATTTGTTGTCTTCACTTCAGCTTGTCTTCACTTCAGCCTGTCTTCACTTCAGCCTGTCTTCACTTCAGCCTGTTCATAAATATTTTTGCAGTTTGCTGATTGTTAGCTGTACATTTTAATAATGGTTAGCTGGTTATTATTACAGGTTGAGAAAGCAAGTCGCATCATGCAGTTTTTAATTGACAACTTTGGAGTTGAAAGAATGTTTGGTCCTGAGAACCTGAGGTTTTTTGCTGAGACCACCCACACTGGCATACATATACGTGAACTTTATCGCTATAGTTACCGGCCCGACTCGCAACTCATTCCACGTGAGTGTTTATTTTACTATACAGTGTTTATTTTTGGTTTACTTTTACTGTGTTTTTACTTTAGTTACAAAATTTTTTGATTAACTGTGTCCGTAGTTTATGTTGTTACATTTTTAAATTGACTTTATTGTGTTGAGTGTTGTGTCCCTTGATCCCACTTGCGCTTATTTGCTCTTGTCTCAGATGTTTTGTTGCTTTTTTTTAAGTGTGCCCGTGCATCATTTATTTTTGCCGCCCCCCCCTCTAATATTTTTGCACAACCCTTAAAAACCTTATGTCACCGTTGCCCTTGATTTTACATGTTCCGTGCAGGCAAGCAGGCTGTTCGTGTGTTTGATGCATACATAGAATGCGAAGCTGTCAAGTATGGTTTTGACTTGTATCAAAATGGTAAGGGGGAACAAACTCTTCGGAGAAACATCTCCAATTCCATTCACACAACAAAAAAAAAAAGAAGAAATTTTCCCTCATCTTCATTGAGTATTTTCTTTTGTTTCTTCATTTCATTTTTTTCTAGCATAGCTTTAGACTGGGAGATTGTTTTATATTTGTATACTGAATGAATGCTGATGCTTCAAAGTGCACTCTTTTATAGTTTACCTCTTAAACTCTTTCAAAGTTTTTTTACTATATATAATATAATATATATGTGTGTGTATACCCATGTATATGCAAAAAAACAAAAAAACAACTTCAACTGCTCAGACCCAGTGAAACTCAACCTGGTTGGTAATGACTCCTTTAATCAACAGGGCTTTTAGGGACCTCACTCTGGATTTTGAAGAGCTCTGCATGAAGCTTAAAAGCTGTGAATATGTTGACTTTTTTTTCTTCTCAAAAATTTGTTTTTAAAACATAAGTAAAACAAAAAATGGTTTGGTCTAGTTAAGTTGTCATTGAGTTGGGAGAACAAGCAATGATGTGGTCTAGTTGTTCAGTTGTCATTGAGTTGGGAGAACAAGCAATGATGTGGTCCAGTTGTTAAGTTGTCATTGAGTTGGGAGAACAAGCAATGATGTGGTCTAGTTGTTAAGTTGTCATTGAGTTGGGAGAACAAGCAATGATGTGGTCTAGTTGTTAAGTTGTCATTGAGTTGGGAGAACAAGCAATGATGTGGTCTAGTTGTTAAGTTGTCATTGAGTTGGGAGAACAAGCAATGATGTGGTCTAGTTGTTAAGTTGTCATTGAGTTGGGAGAACAAGCAATGATGTGGTCTAGTTAAGTTGTCATTGAGTTGGGAGAACAAGCAATGATGTGGTCTAGTTGTTAAGTTGTCATTGAGTTGGGAGAACAAGCAATGATGTGGTCTAGTTGTTAAGTTGTCATTGAGTTGGGAGAACAAGCAATGATGTGGTCCAGTTGTTAAGTTGTCATTGAGTTGGGAGAACAAGCAATGATGTGGTCTAGTTAAGTTGTCATTGAGTTGGGAGAACAAGCAATGATGTGGGCTAGTTGTTAAGTTGTCATTGAGTTGGGAGAACAAGCAATGATGTGGTCTAGTTGTTAAGTTGTCATTGAGTTGGGAGAACAAGCAATGATGTGGTCCAGTTGTTAAGTTGTCATTGAGTTGGGAGAACAAGCAATGATGTGGTCTAGTTGTTAAGTTGTCATTGAGTTGGGAGAACAAGCAATGATGTGGTCTAGTTGTTAAGTTGTCATTGAGTTGGGAGAACAAGCAATGATGTGGTCTAGTTGTTAAGTTGTCATTGAGTTGGGAGAACAAGCAATGGTGTGGTCTAGTTGTTAAGTTGTCATTGAGTTGGGAGAACAAGCAATGATGTGGTCTAGTTGTTAAGTTGTCATTGAGTTGGGAGAACAAGCAATGATGTGGTCTAGTTGTTAAGTTGTCATTGAGTTGGGAGAACAAGCAATGGTTTGGTCTAGTTGTTAAGTTGTCATTGAGTTGGGAGAACAAGCAATGATGTGGTCTAGTTGTTAAGTTGTCATTGAGTTGGGAGAACAAGCAATGATGTGGTCTAGTTGTTAAGTTGTCATTGAGTTGGGAGAACAAGCAATGATGTGGTCTAGTTGTTCAGTTGTCATTGAGTTGGGAGAACAAGCAATGATGTGGTCTAGTTGTTAAGTTGTCATTGAGTTGGGAGAACAAGCAATGATGTGGTCTAGTTGTTAAGTTGTCATTGAGTTGGGAGAACAAGCAATGATGTGGTCTAGTTGTTAAGTTGTCATTGAGTTGGGAGAACAAGCAATGATGTGGTCTAGTTGTTAAGTTGTCATTGAGTTGGGAGAACAAGCAATGATGTGGTCTAGTTAAATTGTCATTGAGTTGGGAGAACAAGCAATGATGTGGTCTAGTTGTTAAGTTGTCATTGAGTTGGGAGAACAAGCAATGATGTGGTCTAGTTGTTAAGTTGTCATTGAGTTGGGAGAACAAGCAATGATGTGGTCTAGTTAAGTTGTCATTGAGTTGGGAGAACAAGCAATGATGTGGTCTAGTTGTTAAGTTGTCATTGAGTTGGGAGAACAAGCAATGATGTGGTCTAGTTGTTCAGCTGTCATTGAGTTGGGAGAACAAGCAATGATGTGGTCTAGTTGTTAAGTTGTCATTGAGTTGGGAGAACAAGCAATGATGTGGTCCAGTTGTTAAGTTGTCATTGAGTTGGGAGAACAAGCAATGATGTGGTCCAGTTGTTAAGTTGTCATTGAGCTGGGAAAACACTGATATTTTAAAAAAATGCACTTCCCTTATTAACATACATGACCGTTCATAGTCTGAGTCCAGTATTGGAAATGAACAAATTCTTTTAGGGGCACAAACCACTTGAAAATAAAGAGAAAGAAATTCATTTGTATGAAAATCTAAATATTCTCAGATGTTTTCCCATTTTCTATAGGGTTAAATGTGAATATTAATTATAAACATTTTACAAGAGGCATTAAAATTAAAGTTTTAATTGAAGCTGGCCTTTGTAGCATTACATTTTTTTTTTCATCCTGCAGTTATTTTTTATGAATTTTGAAAATATTTAAAGTACTGTACAATATAGTTGATAAAAAAAATGCTTACTGAATCAAAGATAATTTCTAAAGTAAATATTCTTAAAGAAAGGATTGAAAAGTTGAACTGTAGATTAAAAAGCTGTTTATATTTTTGCAATGCTTTATTTCTTTTCTTCTTTCATCTCTCTTTATGTTTTTTGTTTTTGTTTTGCTACCAGTAAAACTGAACTTGAAAGAGTTCTTTACGATATTATCAAAGTGGCTAGCATATTAAATAGTAGGTATTAGCTTTTATACACAGAGATACAATTAGCTGCTATTAATATAAATAGGCAAAGTGTTAGGCAGTGGAAGAATTTGTTACTTTGCATAAAATATTTATTCAAATAGTTTCTTTATATATGATTTATAAAAAATAGTTTAAAATTATAGTTTTTTTTTTTTTGTATTAGACTTGTTAGCCAGTATGTATATTAACTGCTTGCTTACTAAAACTATTTTATGCTTAATCTTACTTTTCCCTCCTTAGTAGCAAATGTTTTCATTAACTTTGTATAGGTCTCTGAAACTAACAAGCTTGTTTCATTGTATAAATTATGCATATTTATTTTCTCATGCTGTTTAATTATAAGTTGTAAAAAGAAATTAATTTCATTAATGCTTAGATTTTAATCACTGAGTAATATGTAACGAAACTATTATTACAGTTGTTATGTAGTCATATTTAATTTATTTTTATCTTAACATTATGAAATTTTATTGATGTATAATCTTTAAAATTTGTCCTATGTTTAGCACAAGGCGTTAAGTTTTTATAAAATTGTAAATTATATATTTGTAATTTTTAAAGAGCTAACAAACCTTTAGAATAATAATGCCAACATGTTTACATAAGACAAAATGAAACTGTATTTTCTTAGAGACATTAAAAACAAATAAAAATGTTCTAGTATAGCATTTAGAGACACAATTTAATTGTATGTAAATATTGATGCAAAGTTTCCTCATATGTTTGAACTGCAGCCACTGCCCCAGATTTAATTGAAGTGACCAGAATGAACAAAGAGGAGGAAGATGAGAATGAAGACTGCGGCCTAGGGAGAGAGCGGGAGCTGAGTGAAAGCCCGCAGACGTCGCCAACCATACTGAGGCACTCTGACATGTCCCGGGATACAGATGATCCGGACGATTCTCAAATTATGCTCAACGTGTCTACATTATCAGCCCCCGAAGTCTCCCTGGTTCCCTCCCCCGAAGTTTCCAAGGTAAATACTGTCATCTTTGTAATTTTGTTGAAATGAGAAAGCACCGATCAATATTTTGTTCTATATAAAACGTTTACTGGCTATTGTTTTACTAATTATTCCCCATGACCCACATATTTTTTTGTAATCAGCAAAACTTCTATAGGGTTCCAAAATAAATGTGTAACTTTTTGTCAGAAGTAATAATAATGTAGAGACTTAATTGTTAAAAAAATTAATATAAGTATTTGAATATTTTAGTCCTAATAATAATTCATAAGAAAAAGTTTACATACTTAAGACCATATCATTAAATGGGACACACCATTATTGACATCATTTGCAATTGCACATTAAAAAAAACCCCAGTAATTGGTAGATTTAAAAATTAAAAATAATGAAATAAAATTCAAATATTTCTCTAATAAATAAGCATTTTGTCTTAGACTGTGGTAAAAGGTTATAGCCTTTATTTTGTGTTTATTTCCTATATCCTTCTATGAAAGCATTATATGCGCCTGGGCTTACTGGATGTAAAATCGACTGGGTGAAATGTATGCGTCTGGGCCTACGGGAATAAAATACGCGGATGGAAATATACGCACCCGTTGCTGGAAGAGTTAACTATTTGAAGTAACACTGATGTATATATTAATTAACCAATTTCTACCTGATTCTTCAAATGGGTATAAGAAAAATATTCTTAAGTCTAAGCTTAAATATATTACAAACACTACTTATATAAAAAAGTACACCATATAGTTAAAATTTAAAAAAAATGTTTTTAAACAAATGTGTAATCCTAATATAGACCTAAATTTTAACATGTGCCAGTAAAATATACTCCAGCATAACTACAGAATATTCACTCAATTGTTGCATTTAAAAAAATATTTAGTTTTGAATCTGATATGATCATTAACGGAGAAAGTTATTATTTAAATTTTTCATTTTCAGCGTCCAAAATCACTGGAAGACAATTTAAACGAAGTTCGTACTCATTATCAGAGTCGATGCCTCAGTAGATTTAACTCCGTCAAGCGTAAGCAGCTGGAAAGGCTGAGGCAAAGGTCAGACTGGTTTCTGAGTCCAACTGTGAGGGAGCGTAACAATAGTAGGAAAGGCAGGTGCGAGAAAAGCCTAATGTCTGGCAACATCTGTAGCAGCAGCCAACACCATGGTGGAAACGGAAGCGGTGGGGGCAACAACACGACTCATTCTCATGGCAGCAGCAAGGTCCTGCAACAAAAAAACTCAGGGAACTCTGTGGTCACCAAAGCCTCGTCAGAGGGGGCGGTCTTGGAAGCGTTCTCCGACGGCGACAGCGTCTTCACTGACAACACGAGCAGGAGTGAGTCCCCTGCGTCGGAGCCTGTGTGGTCGCACATACTTAAGGTGCACTCCCGCGATATCATCCACAGCGACACCATTGCGGAGCTAGGGCCCCCTGGCATGAGCCTGTACGGGGGAAGCTCTGGTGCAGATTTGAGCTTGGACTCGCGTGACAACATCAGCTACCACCACTATGGCATGTCGGTCGGGAGTCAGGTGGAGGAAGAGGAGGAAGGGGAGAGAGGCTATGAAGAGGAAGACGACAATGAGGATGACGACGATGACAACACAACGCCCACCGGCATTCAGGAGGAGGAAGACACAACGCTGATGACTTCCTCCTTGCCCGACCTCCAGTGTGGTGCCGAGGACAGCAGCTCGCGGAGTCGCGACCTTGACAAGGAATCTCCGCTGGACCCATTTGACGTTGTCAGTGACTCTAGGCTGAATAGGTTTGGCAGCCTCAGGGATAGCTTTAAAACTCAGACCCAATCTGCCACTCTGCAGGCAACTGTAGAGGCAGATCTTACAAACGGGCAGCAAATTCAGCATAATCCATTTGAGGAGAAGTCACCACAGAGTGGGGAAGCAGAAGCAGTAAGGGAGCCAACTGAGAGGGGAGAAGAAGAACAAGAGCCTGAAATAGTGAAGTGTTTTCTAGTGGAACGTACGTACGGAGGTAAATCTCAGGATTCCTAGCAGCAGCTTCTTGCAAACAGCAGTTCAAGGATCAAAGTGTCATTACTTTTTATAACCTACTCATGTTCAACTTTACTTATTTTTCTTTTCGAAATTTAAAATAAATTTAATTATACACGTAATAATTATGGACTGCTTAGTTCACCAAAGAAATTCTTGCAAAACTTCGTCAATGTAATTCATTGATATGTCATGCTAGTCAGAACCACACACATACAAAAGTCGCCTGGGTGTATTTTTTACATTTTGTTTTGTCCACAAGTCATAGGTCATACTTTTTGTGAAAGAAGTTCATGGAGGCACTTGTTTTGGATTTTGTTCCTTTATGTAATTCTACAGCATATTTTTTTTTTTAAAAAGAAGAAAAAACTGTTATTGACAAAGAAACAAAAAGTCTTTTGTCAGTTGCTCTCTAGTGTTTGGTACTACCCACCTCCTTCTCTGTATTTCATACACACATATATCTTTTAAGGTATGTTTTCCCCCCACTATATGAATATATATATGCAAAGGCAAATTGTTCATACTTCTATTTACAATTGTTAACACTTGTCTTCAGTTCATGTTATTTATGGCCAAGGCAGAGTTGTTCAACTTGTACACACACAAAAAAACTTAACAACTAAATTTGTCCAACAAAAGAGTTTCAAAGGAATTTTATTAACCATTTAACTACCGCAGGTTTACTTTATATAAATATTTTGCTGATTTAGCATTTTTTGACCATTTCTTTTTTTATTTATGACATCGATGTGACGTCCTCGGTATTTAAGTGTAAGGGAATGATGACATCGATGTGATGTCCACTGTATTTAAGGGGTTAATGCATTTATTTATAGAAAAAATTATAAAATTCACTTCTCTTTTATAAAAAAAAAATGTTTTTATTAGTTCAACGATGAGCTTAGTCTTGTCCTCTTGTGTTTTGCCCAGCTTTGGGCGGGATGTCATGTCCTTCCTGCCACACCCACCAGACCCCAAAACGCTAGTCCGGGGGGGGGGAGGCCTCGAGACACGACATAAGCTGACACACCCCAACCCCCCCTGGTGTTAGCCCAACAGGTGATTTGTTGGGATTGGTGGCTTTCTCACTTTTCCAGTATTGAGACTTGCAGGTAGGAGAGGACATCACCTGGGAATAAACAAGCCGCTGTCATTGTTTCTTCAAGAAATAGAATTGGGAGACAGATTTTTAAAGTACTTTCATCTACTGAGCAAAGATTCATAATTCCAATGTTTCCAGTATAATTTGGTAATTCGTTTTTTTTTATTTTTCTTTCTATGCAGCCATTAAGAAAAGCTGTACCATAGAAGTTTTGATAACAGAAAAATTCCATGCTAAGAGATCCAACATAAAGCTTTCCAATTTGTTGTATTTTGAGGCTTTGATGAATGATAGTTACAGGGTCTGTACAGTTTTTTTTATGTTTTTTTTATTTTCAGTTTCTAGTCTAATCTTTCTCTTATGTATAGAATCTCAAAAGGGATCCAAAAGAAAATGTTATTCTTTGAATAAAAATCCATAACATTTTATCCACAGTCTATTTTTTTTTTTGTCCTCGGATCTGTACAAAGACATTTTGTCCAAATATTTCTTTTAATCCTTTCTTGAATTCCGATGATATTTTTCAAATGTATTTTCTCGTCTCTTGTTGTTTTTTTTTGCTTTCTCTCCGATTTCCCCCAACCCCCTCCCTCCGTTTCTCTCTTTTGAGTGCTACATGTATGTGTAATATTGTTGTGCATGTGATATAGGCTGCATTTGATGTGAGAGTATAAGATAATCTATTTGACAAAAAAAAAAGTCTATTTCATTATATAAATATATATAATATAATATACACACGTTTTGTAATAATTGTGATGTTATTTTTTTCTTCATTATTTTATTATTAAGTCACACGGCAAGCCTGTACATTTGAACTACATTTTTTTTTTTTAATTGTAGCTTATCAATGGCTTTATGACCTTTGTCCTTTTTCTCTTTATTTTTGTCCTTCAACTTAATGTCTGATGTGGATCCGACTTTTAACTTTTTCTACAGGTGCCTTTCTTTTCATGTGCAAACACTTTGTGTTGATATTTTTTTGTTTTTTTCAAAGTCTCATATTGATGTGCTATTTTTCTGTATAGGAGAAACTTAAAAAAATAAATAAATTCACAAACAGAAGCATCTTCAAATGAGTTCAGTGGCTGGTCTTTCGTGTTAGTACACCCGACTTTCAACAAAATAGCCTGGGTTCTATCCCTTCCTCCGACCAAGCCCCTTCTGCCCTGCAGGAGTTCTGGGCATAGGACGTAATAACCTTCTATCTAGAAGGAACGTCTGTAAATGTATAAGTCATTTTGTATTTAATCTATGTTAAAATCTGGCCTGTCATTGAAATATAATAAACAATTGTTTTTTTTAAAGTAGTTTAAAAAAATATATCCAAATGACTTAAAGATAATAATTATTTTTTTCAGTAACAAAAAGCTTGACATTTTAATTTGGGCCATCTGTGCGTTAGCCTTGTCAACATATTGTAATATAAATTTTTAATGTCTTTCACTTCTTGTGTTTGTTTTGGTCGTTCTTATTTGATCTGCAAATGTGAAGTCGTTGTTAGCTAGTTTTGTGTACTGGTTTGTTTTAAAAGAAAGTGATACGCAACTCCCTTGCGCTGTTCGTGTGATCCGTCAAGACATTTTTAGTGAAGTTTTTTTTCTGTTGTGTTTTTACCACGAGACTCTAGGGTTAGTCTTCTAGTTACATTTTACAGTTGGCAGCCGCTAGATTTTGATTGGTGCTTGATATTATGAGGGAATTTCAAGTTTTAATGTGTGGTGTTGTAATGAAGTGAAAGTGAAGTTTTCCTTTTAAAGCTGTTCTATTTTTTTTACTTTGTTTAGTTGGCTTCAGCATACCAGTGGGTATTGGAGTCATTTTCAAGCGCAGTTGTTGGCCTTGTTAGGACCAAAACTGATCCCAGGCTAGAAATTCACCAAAGTTTTGATAGTGAATTTTTAATTGATACTAGGCGAGAAATAGACCAAAGGTTTGATCATGAATTTCTAATTGATGCCAGACTAGAAATTCACCCAAACTCTTAGCAATGAATTTTAAACTGGCTAGAAATTCACCCAAAGTATTAATTGAAATTTTAAAAAATGTCCATTCATGATTAACCCATTAGTGCTTGAGCTCTGATTATTTTTTTGGTTGAAGAGCTCTTTGTCAACTGTTTCTTTGTGTTGCTTTACTTCAAATCAGTGTAGCGCTGATCTTCAAAGTCAAAAGTTGTGCATGTACTTAATTGAAACCATTTCATTTGTTTGTTTAGATAACTACCGGTAGTAGCTGCTACTGAAATCTTTTTTAAATCTACTTCAGTTTAGAAGTTAGCAATTTATGTTGGTGGTGTACATTGTCCATAGCTATTTGTTTTTTTTTATAGTTTTTTTTAGACCTGTGAGCATAAAAGCAAAATTTTAATTTCATTCATCCTGTAATTTGTTGGTGGAACCGTACCTTTTTAAAAAAAAAATTGTAACTGGTGTATTATATAGATCATGACAATTTAAAGCCAAAATGAAACTTATAAAAAAGAAAAGTATTCAAACTTAATGATTTATTTTTTACGTATGCACATATTCTATCTATTGAAGTATTTTTTTATTTTTTTTTTTAATATTTTATGTGTGTGTGTTGAAACATTTTTTTTTAATGTTTCAAATATTTTGAACAGATCTGGGTTATATTTTTTGTTGGATGTTGTTGAGATTTTGTATATTGATATTTGCACTTGTACATGCAGCCTCCCTAATTATGTGGTGTTTTTTTTGTGTGTGTCTTTTTTTTTAACATTTAAATGTAGTTTGTTTTTTTTCCAAGGTAGTAAATGATGAGAGAAAGTCTGTGATTGTTTTCAATTGGCTCGTGCCTTGAGATCTCCATGGCCCACAGTTTCACTGGCCTAATTAGTGCTTAGTCCACAGCAACAACAACATTCTAACACTGGCATAAATTTTGATTCGCAACTGTAACTGTCCAATCAGATATTTTGTTGACAGAGCAGCAATTTAGGCTTGCAACAGTAACTGTCCAATCAAATGCTTAGGTTGACACAGCTACTTAGAGGTTAACAATAGTGATTGCCCAGTCAAATGCATTGTGAACACAGTTTTCTAGCCTAGACTACGGTAATATATTTCTCAATGATAGAGTAAAAAAAATAATTTTTAATTCAAACTCTCTGTGATAATTTTTTTTATAACTAAAACTTTACTCGAATGAAAGATTTGTAAAAAAAAAAAAAAGTTATATTTTCTGTTTATTTTTATTTCTGGATTTTGTGTGTGTGTTGTACAAATGTTTGAGTAGTTCCTGCTTTTAACTAGACTTGATTATTTCATTCTGCCTCATGGCAATCAGCACAACTCTTATATGATTTTTTTTTACTCCTTGCTTGCATGAGTGTATTATCTACTTTATTAGTCTGATCCATTTAGCTAGATATGTGGGTTTTGATTTTTATCTTTTCGAGCTTTTTTTTTAAAATGGTAATTCTTTTTTTTTTTTTTTTTGGGTGCTGGTATTATTTTGTAAAAAGGTCATTTACCCACGGTGCTAAATGACTACTGTGGTTTGTTTTAATTTTTTTCTATGTTGTTTGTTTTTTTCTCATACAGTAGTAGATGTTCAACCAAGCTGTAGTATTACAGGCGGGCCAAAACTTTTTGTATATTTGAACTTTTAGGAGAAAATGTGATAGGGATAGACTCAAATCTCTTTTGTCCACAAGATGAATTCCTACAGTAAATCATGATATATTGATTCTGTTCCCCCCCCCCCCCCCCCCCCTCCTCTTCAATATTTTTGGGTGCAGCACCTTATCTTTGAATCAGAGATTGAAAAAAAAAAAATTGCACTTTGTGTAAATTTTTTTAAAAGTATTTCTTATAAAGTGTTTTTTTTCACTGTGTGTGCTTCTATTTGTTGATCCATGAAGTTTAAACAAACTAACGGGCTCATAGAAGAGTGTGAAAGCTTACGTAAAAGCTCAATGGCACAGTGCAGTGGCCAAGTGGCAGCGCATTCAGCTGGCGTACCAAAGGTTCTCGGTTTGAATCCTGGTGAAGGCTATGATTTGTTCTTGTGTCTGGAGGGTGTCCCTAAGTCTACATTAGTTGGGGTAAAGTAAAGGCGGCTGGGCATTGTACTGGCCACACAATCCCCTAGTATGCTGTGGCCATAGAAACTGCTGAACGCTGCTTCACTGGTCCCATAAATCAATTTGGTCTGACAGGATGCTTTTTTTTTCTTTACGGCATGAATCAAAATTGGTTTTAATTGTTCATACAAGAAATTGCTACAGTGGTTGAGGTGACGACCAATGTCACAGTCAGGAATTGTATTGTATAATTGTGATGGCTATGCAGCATTTTGTTATAGTATAGTGATATGTTGCAAAGTTTTTTGTTACCATGATGGTGTCACAATTGCAACTTTTTTCATGTGGGGGTGACAAGACTTGTGATTGTGAAAATGCTACAGCCAGTGTTATATCTGAACTGGTATAAATAGTGTTTTTTTGGGAGTTGAAATAAGGCAAGCAGCCTGATTGAAAATAACAAGAAATAGTTGGCATAATAATAAAAAGTGCCTAAAACATTATGAATAGTTTAAATATTCATTTAATGTATTAAATAGGAAATATAATTTTTTCACAGATCTAAATAAATTGTGGTGTGTGAGTCATATCATAATTCACGTAGGTCAAGCCTACTGTAAAATTCACATTTGTAGCCAAAATGTTAAAAAAAAAAAAAATTGTGACTTTTAATACAGCATTTGCTTTGGTGTTAAACATTGAGACTTGAATTTTTAGCAAAACTAAAATTCAAAGTATTCAAATTGTCTTATTATTTCATTCAATTGTCAAATTAGAAAAAAACATATTTTTCTATTCACTCGGTGTGCTTTATTTATTTTTGATATGTTTTCTTTGTTTATCAATTTCATTGCTTGTTTGTTTTTCTCTTCCTATTTCTATCAATTGTTTATGTATTATTAGCTACTTTGGGAAAGAAATGAGTTTAATTCAGATATTTACAAGGCAATTTGAAAACAAAGCAAAAAAAAGAGGTGTTTCTCCTTCCCATTCCCCCCCCCCCCCCACCAGTGTGCAGATAGCTTGTAATACTAAAAAAAAAACGACCACTAGTCGTAAACTGTAGTCTATTTGAATGTTGTGTGCATAAATATTCTGTGCAATTGTGTGTCACATTTTGTATGTCGCTGTGTGTGTGGGGTTAGTGTTGGTTGACAACCACAGAGAATGGCTTCAATGTTCATTGGTTGTTTGTTTTTATTACATCACTACACTATTTTTCCTGTTCCTCAATGGCTTTGAAAATGTCCACATTTTTTAAAATAATAAAATTTGTATAAATGTTCAGCTTTTATTAAATCTAAAGGCTTGTTTTTTTTGTTGTTGTTTTTTTATGATGATATGCTTGTTTTAAACTGGATGAATGATTTCATGATGATGCTGATTGGCTGACTTGATGTCATGAATGACACTGATTGGCTGACTTGATATCATGAATGATACTCATTGGCTGACTTGATTTCATGAATGACACTGATTGACTTGTATGGCCTTGGGCTGTGACTATTACAATGAATGATAAACTGTGTACTGGTACATGAAAGACCTTGGATATATTGTAATAGTAATACTATTGATTTGGCAAGCAGTTCTCTTTAAGTGAAAATTACTGTTTAACTTTTTGCTTTATTAGTTCCATTGGTCACGACCATGAAGATATAGTTTCTTAGCAGAACTAAGTACCATTTGCAGTTGAGAACTGTGTTGACTAAATATATATACTGTCATGTCTGTAGGTCACTCTGCCTCAACTTAAATGAAAACTACTAGTTTGCTCCTTTTAAATCTAAAATCATCACCTTGCTTATAGAATCTGTAAAACTTTTGCTTGTGCCGTAGTTCTATATCCAGCCTAATTACTATGCTACAATCAAAACTCTTTGCCCAGGAAAGACATTTTTGACGGATCATGTATTTTATATATTTTCCATAAAGAAGATTATCGCGTCCTATGCTCATACTTGGTCTGAGTCTTGCATTTTTATTGTTTTAAATGATAAGTTACGATTTTTCTGGTTTCTTCAGGCAACCCACTCCATGCCCGAATGCCACTCTGGGAAAAAAAGAGTAATTATATGCATTTGTTATCGCACAAACTAATATTTAGTATTAGTTGTCTAAAAGAAATAATAACTCTACTGGGAGATGCAAAGAGATGAATACTATCTATTAATGAATTTAATGAGCCCCTTACAACAAAATAATAAGTACCACACAACATTAACTTTACTAAATATACATAATTCAGTTATGTAGAAAGTAAATGTTTTATTTGCAATTAAAACAAACAATTCTTACTAAATGTGAACACTAAAGGGCAAAATGTGGAAGACAAAAAAATGTGACTAGATTTGCACAGGAAACAAAAATACAACACAAATTTAAATTGCCAACTTTTAAGGAATGCTAAAGGGTAAAAAAAAGAATAAACGTATCTGGATTTCTTTCACATCTTAAAAAAAACAACAGCGAATTGCACATAACATATTGATGTAAATGTAAGAAGGCACAAGTTTGTACATGCTCAAGTTTAAATGATAAAATCATTACATGGGTAAATAATTTTTATATTGATAATATTATTATAATAATATCACTGATATAATGAATGACTGTAACAAGGGCTACTCAAAAAGGTTAATGAACTTTTACTGTAACCGAGGTAAGGTCACATATAAAGACTTGAATAAATCATTAAATACACTTCAAACACTAAAAGTACTTTTTAAAAATTATAGATATCACTTTTATTTGTGACATTACATAGAGTGGAGAAAAGTTTCCATTCCATCTCCTATTTAGGTATGATGGATAAAAATTAGTCTAGAATCAAACTTCTACAAACAATCAGTTCCTGAGAGAAAAAAAATGTATGAACATCCCAAATATTGACAATTCGACATGTCTAAGATTACAATTTGTTCAACTACTTTAAGTAATATATTGTGAATTATTCAAATCATGTTTAAGGTAAACTCTTCTAATCATTTTGAAATAGTCAACTCTCACCAGACATTTCTGAAGTTATCTAAGTAAACTTACACTACCAGTAAACAACAAGATATTCAACTTTTGGTTTAGACAACTCTATCAAAACTAGCACTTATCTATCTATAATTTGTCCTCCCCCTCCCCTCCATAAGTTTCAATAAAACTCAACACACTAGAATTTACAGTGGATAAGTCCATATTTTATAGTTTTCACAACTTATTGCTTCTATTTTTACTCGAGTGGAAATATATTACAAAGAATGTTTGACTTCACCATAGCAGCATCATTCGAAAGTAAATGCAAAATAAACATAACATTTAAACAAGAGAATAATTCCTATGTGTGTGTGTGGATACATGCAAAGACTATGTACACTCAGCAGTTTTTTTTTTTTACTTACTGGCATTGCAAACACACAGTAGGGTACTATAACAATATAACAACAAAATTGAACAAGTCCCAAACACAGCAACACATTAATTTCAGGTTTTATAGGACTTTATACACCCGAAAAGTCTTGTTCTGGAACACAGCCTTGAAGTACTTGACGTAGGCTTCAGTTTGATGCCGGACCACCTCACAAAACCGAGGAGTCCTAGACTGGACTAAGTCAGAGATCTTGAAATAATCATCAGGCATCTGTTATAAGGGAAGCAAAGTAACCGAAATGTCATGAGTGGTGTGGTTCAACCAGTAGCGTAGCCGGGGGGAGCAGGGGGACCCCCCTACGACCATTTTTGAAAAAAAAAAAAGGGCCTTTTCGGGAAAAAATAATTAAATAATTTGAACAAGCTATGTAGCACAATTTATATTGTTTCTAATATTTTTTTTTTAAAATTGCATTTCAACAATTTAATTTGTTACAATATGATTAATGAACCTTGTTAGATCTAGTTAATTTTAGTTTAATTTAATTTGATACGAAGTGAAGGTCACACTCTAGCAGGGGTCGGCAACCTTTTCCTAATGGTGTGCCAAGCTAGGATTTCTAAATCATTCAGCGTGCCTACAGCCTAAAAGTCAACCTGCTCTATTATACTTGTTTTCTTATAAGACAAGTAGGCCTAAGTAATTTAAATCCCTAGCTAGACAAAAGCAAAGGAACTCTATAAAGAAAATCGTTATAACATTTTATATTTAATTAAAAAAAATAATGTGTATGTGATTATCATCCTTTTTATTAGCATTTATACCAAATACAAAATTATATTACCAAACTTTCACATTTATGTTAACTATTTTGTAAAGGTTATCATTTAGTTGTCAAGATCAACTGATTATATTATTATAATATTTTGTTCTCAGTTTAACTGAGATTTTATTATGACCATTTAGCGTTGTTGTATTCATTACAAGATTTAATTAACAGAGGTATAAAATTAATTTACGTTAAATTGTTGTTAGTAAGCATTTCCTGCATTAATTATTTGTCCATTCAACCTTGAGGAGTTTATCTCTTAAACAATTTGGCACATTTCGATGCCCATTTCATTAAAGGTTTAAAATTCAACTGGCTACGTTTTCAAATTGCCAATATCCCTAACTAAATAAAAAAAATTATCTACATCTAAGAAGGTCGTAGTAAGATTAAGCCAGTTTTGCTGAAAGGTATGAAAAAATCAATTTGAAAGTCTTCAAACTCTGCCTTGAGTGCTTCGATGTGCTTCTAAATAAGCCCAACAATCTATTTTAATATATGCCTTTGTAAAGGGAAGTACATATAGTTAAATGTTGTGAAATTGATTTCAATCAATATATATATTACTGAAAAATATAGTTGTTTTGTTTTCATCAATAATAAAACACCTCTTGGAGGTCTCTCGCGTGCCATTGATAATCGCTCATCGTGCCAAGTTTGGCACGCGTGCCTTAGGTTGCCGACCCCTTTTCTAGTGGATACCAGGTCATAAGCAGGAACTTAGAGTGAACAGGAACGGCTAACCGTTTGTGCCTAACTTTTACGGTGATGTATCAGTGGTGCGTAGACACAGCAGAGTTAGTTCTCCGAGCCCCAAAAGATTACGCTCGCTCGCATTCTCAAAAAAAGGTGGGGTTCAAGTCTGGTGTACTCACCGAAAAGTACTAATGTGACTTAAAGCGCGCTGGCTTTCTCCTTTTCGGTTATATACGTATAGTGATCAAACACATGGTTACATGAACTTCGCAAAAAGAAAAAAAATATACCCACAGAATTTAAAAGAAAAGAAGAGAAATAACTTGTTTTAAAGAAATTCCGTTTGCTAAGGATATAACCAACGGGCGTGGTGTTTTAATAGCTGAGAGGAAAAATTAGAAAAGAATAGAGCATTCATATAACGTATCATATTTTGTAATTGACACATAGATACAGTACGTAAAAATGTCGAAACTCTATTTTTAAAAAATCTCTTTAACAATGTCTATATTGGCGATTTATCTCGTCTTTCAAAATTAAAACGAAGAAGAATTCAGTCCTATAGAAGCATTCGCATTTATTCTATAAATATTTTTCGACACTAGATACTCATCCCGAAAATGAGCAGTAGATGCAATCAATTTTGCAGAAATTCCCATCACTAATAGTTGCTAGTAAAAATCGTGAATGGTTAAAAAAAATACTGCACTATTATACAGTGTTTGTATCCTGAGGCACAGGATTTTTCTCATAACACTTGATACATACGAATTCTTAGTTCTTCTATTAAACTGGGAAAATTTCTAAAAGTGGGGCCTTTTTCCTAAAAGTTCGCTCCCCCTAGCGTCAAAACCTGGCTACGCCACTGGGTTCAACAGTAAATAGTGTAGTAATTACATTTAGATACAAGCTAAATTACCCGGCGTTGACCGTGGGGAAAAATAAAACAGGCCTGTAAAAGCTACAGATAAAAATGTTATAAACTACAATGAATAAGAAAGCTATAAATCCTATTCATTTAAAAAATTAAAATTTTTTAATGAAGACTTTTAGGAAAGTAATTTAAAAATAAATATTGTAATCGGGTTAAAAAAAGGCAAGTCTTTTTATTTAACAAAAATCTAAATTGGCCATGTTGCTGTAGATTTACAATCTCTATTTTTTTTTAAAGAATTATTAATTGAATAAATTTTTTTTAGAAAAAATAAGGTATAGACTAACTGGAGAATTGAACCTGGGTCGCCTGCATGGCAGTCTGATATGTTAACCACTTAACTAGTGAAGACACATGTCCGAAATGAAATCACAAAAGTATAATATGATACAGTAATGTCAAGCGTCTTTAAATCAACTAATATGATTGGTTGAACACACACACAAAGTCTACTTTATATATATATATATAGATAATTTAATTTCCATTTTCAGAGTGTTTGATCCAGGGGGATAATAAGAAAAAAAAAGTTTACCAATTTGCCATACTCATGGTATACAAGGGAATAACGTGGCCACTTTAATGCCCCAGCCACAATTTACTGTCCACAAACAGTGAATCTTAACTATTTGAACTGGGTACACTTGGGTACACCCTCCAGGACCGTGAAAAAAGTACTTCAGCATGGACAAGGTTTAGAACCACAACCATCTGAATGGAGCCCCCATTGTGCTGCCAATAGGCCACTGTGGTCCATTTACACAGCAAATGCAAATAAGACTAGAAGGAAACTGAGAGTTACCACTCATTTACACAGCAAATGCAAACAAGACTAGAAGGAAACTGAGAGTTACCACTCCGTTGTCAATGTCAACAATGTCAGGTGTCCGGCATCCATCCCTCGAGGGAGCTCTGCAGATGCTGTCTTCAAGGATGATGTAATTGCTTTGAAATTGCTTGAGAATTTTATGAACATATTCTGGCGGCTGCTTGCCATATATCTGATAGAGCTGGAAGCATGGAAAATAACTCTTGTTAATCAATCCATGTTAATAATGTTGCCAACTAAAAATTACTTTTAGACAAAATATAATAAAATTGATTTTAAAATGTCAGGTGCCCATCAGAGCCGGGAAGACTCGGGAACATCCATGAGACCTGGGAACAAATCCTAACCTTTCAGGGTTTAAACCCAAGACCTTGGGTACACCAGCCGAACATGCTAACATTCAGCCACTGTGGATGTACTAGCCCAAATTTTACTTAGTACAATAGATGTACAAAAGTACTACTAAATTATATTTTGTTTCACTGCTAGAGCTGATAGTATGTAATAATTGATGTGCGAGACACCCTCAGTGGCGTTCACCGTCTATGTGATATTTCTAGCTTTGTCTTTATTATACTGCGTTCTGCTCACGCCAACATACTTGCCACAACATTATGTAAATGACCAGAAACACTTGGTCGCAGACAAATAGTACTTTAATCACATACATCTTAATAAACACTACATTGATAAGTGTCACTACGTTGATAAATGTCACGAACTCCTCCAATGAACAAGCCACCTATAAGATAAGTTCATCTTTACTAGTGTATCCCATACCTGCTTAGTTTTTTGTCGTAAATATTTATCTTCATAATGGGGGTGATTTGTTATTGGATGAAGTGTACACAGCTTGACTCCAGCCAATAGCTGCATACTTCCTGTAAATGATGCTCTTGGTTCTGTGTTTTTTCTGAAATAACCATTTTCAAAGCTTCAAATAAATAAACTCAATATATTACGTGAATTACACGTAAAAGTGTAAAAAAATATAAAAATTGCATAAAATTGATTATTTTATTTTATACTTTTTTTCTTCATGAATTTTGGTAATAAAGTTTATTTTAGCATCCTTATTTGGTTAGAGATTATATTAACATAAGTTTATGTAAACAAAAGTAACATGTTTTATGCCACTTTTAAAAATCTATTTGAGTCCCAAAATAGATATTAAGCACATTTAATGCGGACTGAAATGATTTTGAAGACAGTTACATCAGTTACAATGGAATTCTCTTATTGTATACAGTAACTTCCCAAAGCTACCACCTTTCATTTTAGAAAACATAAAAGAAATTTTTATTTTTCATTAAGCATTGAAGTAAAGTGAACGGATAGAGAGACTATAATGTTTAATAATGAAATGACTATCTAGTGTTCAAGTGATCTGCTTACACAATCCATTCCATCAGTTCTACTGTGTCAGGATCCCAGAATTCATATTTGCCTTCAAGTTCCTTCATCACACCAGGAAGTAACTGAACAAAGAAACAAACAAGAAACAATGTTAGAACTATCTTGAGACTAACTATAACACAGTTACAAAGTGAAATAGAACCATAAATTGTTAACTTAACTTGAAGGTGCTATCTCTAAGACAGCACTGTTACCAAGTCACCTTAAGGCAGTTTACTAAACCTGTACAATAAACAGGACTGCTGACCAAGTGCATCACTATTCCAGCACTGGGTGACCATGACATTGTACTTGCTGAAAACAAGATAAGGGCAACAAGAGTAAAAGCGGTGGCCAGGAACGTCAGTATATGGGAAAAGGCGGACATCAGAACCATGAAGAAATCCACAGTGTTATTCTGGGAAGCCATTCAAGGAAACCAAGAAATCAAAGTCGAAGATCTTTGGCTGCGCATAAAAGATCACTTGACATTAATGATGAGTAAACATGTCCCCTGTAAAAAATCTTCCACCAAAAATCACGTGCCCTGGATTAGCAACAACCTTAAACGAATCTCGAGACGTAAATACCTAGCTTGGAAAACAGCAAAAACCTCCAACAAAGCCTCAGACTGGGAGCGCTTCAGGGAGATTAAGAAAAATACCAGAAGAACTAACAGACAGTGCTATCAGAAGTACATTAACAAAATAATCGAGGAGGATTCCAACAACACCCTGTGGAGGCTTATAAAAAGTAAACGTAGCGACCCGACGGGCACTGCACCCTTAAAGCATAACGGCTTGTCACACAGTGATAGCAAGACGAAAGCCGACATTTTAAATCATCAATTCTGCGATGCTTTCACGAGAGAGGACTTAAGCACAACACCTAACATGGACGACTCCCCATACCCAGACATGCCGGCTATAAAGGTCAATATCAACGGCGTCCATAAGCTGCTCTCTAACCTTAACCCCACAAAAGCTGCGGGTCCAGATGATATACCCTGCCGACTACTCA
The DNA here is from genome assembly GCA_949126835.1 of Anisus vortex. Taxonomy (NCBI): domain Eukaryota; kingdom Metazoa; phylum Mollusca; class Gastropoda; family Planorbidae; genus Anisus; species Anisus vortex. The sequence continues at coordinate 39,301,482 of OX421497.1, read as the reverse complement.
AAGAATTAGCATCAGAACTGGCACCTGTATTGACCCTCTTATTCAACAAATCACTGGCCTCCGGGGAATTACCAGGTATCTGGAAACACGCCCGAGTGCAACCAGTATTCAAAAAAGGGGACAGAAGCCTTCCAGGCAACTATAGGCCAATCTCATTGACTTGTGTGTGTTGTAAGCTTCTTGAACACATTGTCACGTCGGAAATCTCTAGCCACCTGAACATGTATAACATCATCACAGATGCTCAACACGGATTCAGGAAAAAGAAATCCTGCGAGTCTCAGCTCATCCACACTGTTGACAACTTGGCAGCGACCGTCGACAAGGCTGGGCAAACCGATACCATCCTGCTAGATTTTTCAAAGGCCTTTGACAAGGTCCCTCACAAGCGCCTCCTTCTCAAGTTGGATTACTACGGTATAAGAGGGCAGACCAAGAGATGGATTGAGAACTTCCTCGTCGGCCGCACCCAACAGGTTGTCGTAGAGGGTGAAACTTCCACAATAGGACCGGTCATATCTGGAGTCCCTCAGGGCTCGGTTCTTGGGCCTTTGCTGTTCTTGATATTCATCAACGACTTGGAGAGTGGACTTCACTCCAGGGTACGATTCTTTGCAGATGACACCATCCTGTACGCTCCAATCGATAGCCCTGATGATGCTGTCCACTTACAGGAAGACCTCCTAAAGCTAGAGGCCTGGGCATCGAAATGGCAAATGGAGTTCAACGTCGATAAATGCCTCCTCCTCTCTGTTTCCAGAAAAAGAACTAGGATACCCACTAGCTATACTTTAAATGGCCAATCTCTTGCAAGGGCGTCAGAAGCTAAATACTTGGGTTTGAACATCACAGAAAATCTCCACTGGGGCATACATGTTCAATCCATTGTTGCCAAGTCTAACAGAGTCTGCGCCTTCATCCATAGAAACCTAAAGGGGTGTTCCACGAAAATTCAGACCCACTGCTATAAAAGCTTAGCTCGCCCCATCCTAGAATACGCCTCGCCAGTTTGGGACCCCCACCAGCAAAACCTGATTGACAAACTGGAGATGACCCAGCGACGCACAGCACGTCGAATACTAGAGGATTACAGCACCAAATCAAGCGCCTCTGCCTTAGTAGCAAAACTCCACCTAGATACACTACAACAACGAAGAGCAATTGACAAAGTGTCCATGATTTATAAAATCATCAACGACCACGAGGACCTTTCGACCCAAACAAGTAGAATGCAGAAAGTGTCCCGCTCTACCCAAGGCCATCAGCTCAAGCTGCATGTCCCACATGCACGCACCGACGTCTACAAACATTCTTTTTTTCCGTCAGCCATTAGGCTGTGGAACACCCTGGCCCAGGCCTCCATCACTGCCCCTACAGTTCCGGCATTCAAATCGTCACTAAAGTGCTGGTCCAAAAACCTAAAGTGACACTCTTTTATCTGTATATAACTGTTGTTTGCTGTGTTATGTTTGCTATGTTATTTTATGTGTATTTAAATTGTGGACTTTTTCCTCGGTTCTACAGGGTCTCGACAGTATTACGAAGAAAAATATAGATATACCTTTCCAGTCAAAACAGCAATGGTCAAAACTAGCACTGCTGACCTCACCAACCCCTAAATTGGAAAGTAAAAATGAAAAAATCTTTAAAGCTGTTTTTTTTTTAAAATATTTATTTGTGTAGCAGATATTTTAAATATGAAACATACAAGTAAGATAGAGCTATATCTTGACAAAGACTATAATAAGATGGAACGCTTGCTTTGATATTTCTGCTATTTGATAACTTGAAACACTTAGTTTTGGAATTTCTGACAGCATCAGCACCCTATCCTCTAGACTTCCGGCTTAGTAATTTATTATAATTTTCTCAATGGAAAATTCAGATTAAAATAGAAAGATGTATACAGCGGAAATCTTTAGGGAAGTTTAGGAGTCATTAACTACAGTGTTTTGGCTGCACACTGAAAAAACAAGTGTTAAAGCTATAAAAATAGTGCAAGCGATCCATCTCATTATAGTCTTTGATCTTGATGACTAAACACAGCTTAAATGTGTGCAATGGTTAGCTTATAAAATAGTTGTGGCTCTAAGACTCTAAGAAAGACTAAATCAATTCTAGCAAGAATATTGCTGCTGAGACCCAATATGTTCACAGCTAATCTCTTTACAATGTTGATGGCTTGTGAAAGTTGTGAAGCCTCCAGACTAGAACTTTTATTTAACTGATACCTGGGATATTTTTTTCTGCTAAGAGCCATGGATATTGACTCCAAGGTTGCTAGCATTGTGGGCAAGTCTCAGAAAAAAATTAATGAAAAGTGGCAGCTTCTTAACCCATGTCTAGGCTTCCAAATGGTTTATATCAGTATCAGGAGAAAAGAAAATACAGATTCAATCAAGGGGTCAGAACTAGGATAAGGTAATCACAGACACTTTCTTAAATAATGCTCAGTGACACACTAAGTAATGTTTGTGTCAGTCTTATAAATACCATAATTTTTTGAGCTTATGAACTTCATTGAAGAAAACAACATGATGGGAGTTAAAAAGACTCATCAACTAAACTACATGGTTATTGCTTAAAAAAATGTTCATGCTGTTTTATCCATTTTAGAACAATCTCATACTTTTCCTAACTTGAAAAAATCATGTCAGTTTTCTGAACCAGTAAGAACCCTGTGTTAATATTAATCCTGCTGACTTGGGATGGATAAAATGATTCACCAACCAAATGTTTATGTGAAGTTTTGGTCAACCTCAGGAGAAATCCCCAAAGCTCCTCACTGCCGACGCCCAGTGAGGCAAACACACAGATGTAGGGCGTCCAAAAGTACTTCATCCTCAAGGTGATGATGGCTAGAGCACCAAAGAATACAGCCAGCACTGAAATGTAAATGAATGCATCTCTAGAAATTGCTTGCTTTTAAAACAATGTTTATTTTTGATAAAAGGCAATATTAAGTATAACATTTTAAAACTTAGTTACTCATACAGACATTAGAGATTGTGTGCAAGAATTTTAAATTATAATTAACTCTTAAGTTACTGGGATCTTAATTTCAAATCCTTTCGAAATTCCCAAAACTTTACCAAAAATAAATCACAGACAAATTTATACCATTACCCATGACAAATATTTTGCAGTGTATATAGGTAGTCCAAATTTTGTTAAAACAGTTTACAATGTTTGTTCCCATAGAATCATTTAAAGAAAAAAACATAGTTATGGTCCCAGAGTACACTTTATTTTATCACTTGATTAGTGTTTGAGATAAATATTTTTCATGTCCATTTTGAGCAAAATAAAAAAAACTATCCCAAACGAGACTTAAAAAATCAAGTGAATTTCCTGAAAGCTTTCCTAAACTCTTATAGCCCTGGCTAAAAAAAAAGGCTTGAGAAAGTACTGGGTCCCAATATTTTCCTCAACAGTTTTATTTTCAAATATGTACTAAATGTGAAAAAAATTCTGTAAATGTCACGCTGCGAAAGTTCAGCCCCCTCCCTGGAAAAAATGTTTGGATTCGCTCCTGGGCATAATATTAAATACTAAAGGGCTGAGAGCATTTCTTATCTCTACAGTCTGTCTCCCTACCTGTGTGATAGGCAATGTCTGGATGTTTATCTAAATAGTATTCAGCGGGAGGCTCCACTTGTTTCTCCTCATTGGTTGGCTGTACTTTTACTGGCTCTCCCTTAGCTGTTTGTGACCTAAACATTAACACAAAGTTATAATCGACAGGTAATAAACAATATACAACATCACAGGTTATAAACAAAACATACCTTTTAACCATTCTTAGTAATCCAAAAACTTCAATGCCCCTTATATACCAGTCTTTTATACCAGTCTTTTATACCAGTCTTATATACCAGTCTTATATACCAGTCTTATATACCAGTCTTATATACCAGTCTTATATACCAGTCTTATATACCAGTCTTATATACCAGTCTTATATACCAGTCTTATATACCAGTCTTATATACCAGTCTTATATACCAATACCGGGGAAATAATAATGTATGTTAATGTTTGAGATTGAATAGTTAGGGGCATTCCAGCAGTAGAATGTGGTCTACTGTTTCATGTGGGTGTAGTGTGAGCCGTGTATACAACTTAGTGTCAGGTCTATTGTGTTTTGATGCCAGTTGTATGCTTTATGTCCAGTAATTAACTAAAATACTAGTAACTAGGTAGGCTATTGTTCTTTGCAGGAGAGGGACTTTGTGTGATCTTGCTTGTTGGTTGCTCCAATATAGGAAAAAAACAGTTACACTGTCAACTTAGAACCAGCACTTTAGTTTATGGGAAGGAAGTTTAAATGTAATGAACAAATTATTTACAAATATATATGACAGTTAAAAAGTAAACAATAAGAAGGAGAAAGAAAGGGTCATACCTCCACTTGTGTATGACTGTGTATATCAACAAAACCAAGAGAATGAAATGTGTTGGAGCATACAGAGGTAGAACCAGATTATCTGTCAATCTTTCAAACACATCCTGAGTGATGAAACCAAATATTTGTAAGCACAGGTAGATGCGGGAATCAAAATTCCTGAAGAAGATAAATTTTATAAATGGTGTCAATATAATGAGTGGAATTAAATGGTATCATAAAAATTTACTCTATTAAAAAAAAGAAACTTTTGACTCCAACTAACATTGACTATATATATATATCTCACTTTTACTCTAAATACCATTTACTCTATAAAAATAAAACTTTGACTATAATATATATATATTTAAGTACAGTCAATAATGCAAACTTAAGTGATGCTATTAAAGAAAATGTAGTTTTTTTTTAAACTAAGAAAAGAAATGGAAAAAATATACCTAGTGTCCCGTTGTGTAAATTTATCTGATAGAAAAGTGAAAATGTGTTCGTCTGCATCAACTTTTAATACCAGCTGAAAGATGAAGAAATGGCAGGAATTAATACCTAAAAAAATATGTATTATCAAATGTTACATTTTTATTTATTTATTTCTTAACCTTAAAGTTGTTGGGAGGAGCTAATGAACATGGCGTGTCCATTAGTCCTTACATTGGGCTTGGTGGACTTGGTGGCGTCCATCTCCTCTCCAAGTCGGCGTTGAAATTTTTATTTCTGATGTCTGCACTGTGGGTAGAACGCATGATGTCGAGCTTGTGAGTCGAGCTCACTGTCAACTTTACTATCCAGCCACCAAATGTTACATTATGAATGGCTTATTGTTCATGTACAATTTGAATAAATATTTTTTCTTCCAACTATCAAATTCTTTTTATTGTAATTTGTTTCTTCAAGTCAAGGAAGATGATTGATAAGAAATAACAACAAGCCTTTTAAATAAGATTAAAAATTATTTTTAATACCACAGTGAAAGTGAGAATTCAAATCTGAATGTAGAAAACTGAAGTGAAAACCTGCCAATATTATATACAACCTTATTTATATAGTCTATGGTTTTAGTGGAAATTGCTAGAAAAGATTTGGAACTTGGAATTATGGGTAATTTAAAAAATCTAAATAAATATTTACTCTTTTCTTTCAATGTAGCATAATCTGGAGATTTCTATATGTATGATGTCATAAATAAAGGGAAACAATTTTTAATTCAATATTTGACTCTCACTGCCTGTACATGACAATTAAAAAATGTTTTTGAGTCCTCTTGACAGTAAATATGTGATTAGTGCTACAATGGCCAATACAAGCTAGCACTTACCTTTATGATTGTGCTCAGAACAAACATGAGTGACAATGAAAGGAAAGATAAGCCCAGGACTCTTAGTACGTTGTAACACAGCGAACTGGATTTCTGGCCAGATTTCTGGAGCAGAGAAAACAATTGCTAATTTAACTTCACACATGTTTATTTATTTTATTACAGGGTCAGTCAGGGTATTCATTTATGCTCTGTCAGCTGAACATGTCAGGTATGTTAGAGAGTTCTAAAAGTGTCATATAATGGGGTCAGCATCTGAGGATTGTGAAATGCAGAGACATCCATTTCTTTATTTAAGTGATACTTAAAAAATCTTTTTTTTTTTTTTTATTACTTGGTGAACACATAATTTCCTCTACTCTGATAATCCAAAAAATTATATTCTTGAAAAGAAACTAGTTATAACAAAAAAACAACAACAACATCTGGTACAATACATTTTTTAACTTACAAATAAAGAGAACAGAACAAGGGAGACAATGATGAATGAAACAGCCAAGGAGCCAATGATCATTTTGTTGCCAAACTGGAGTAAGCACACCAACATAAGTGAGCACAGTTGGCAGAACATCACATTTTTTACCTGCAGTCAATAAAAAATTCATTAGGAGGTTAAGTACACCATTGCAAGGGACACGGGTGTATTTATCAACCATGACAAAATACAAACAATAAAATGTTATCATAAAATTTAAAAAACAGTGGTTAAAAACTGAAACATGAAAAGACTTTATTGTTCATGACAAAACTAGTAAAGCCTTCAGATGTTTTACAATTTAACTATAATTTTATTCTTTGCAATTTGTTCTTTTAAAAATTGCATATGAAAAAAGTTTATAATTAAATTCTAAGTTAAGTTGATTTTTTTTCTCTTACTCTTAGTACAAAATATTTCTACTCAAAGCGATGCAATTTGATTGGTTGACCTACTTTGCAAGCAGGAAGAAGCCCAAGGACCCAAACTCCAAAAAGAGCAAATGCCTGAAGCATCATGATGAACTGATTAAACTGCCAGAACAGGCAAAAGAAGAAGGTACTGAGGGCCACAACTGTTAAACTCAAGCGCTGCAGAAAAAGTAAAAATCCTCTCATTAGGGAAGATACGAATTGTGTTTAATATTTTAAATCAAGCCATAAACTGAAGATCTAAAAGTGAAGAGACTACTTTTTAATCTACATTGTAATAAACATAAAGTCCTTTAAAAAATCTATCTTGAATAACAAGTCTTTATTGTACAATCTTTTGAGACTGAAATGTATGAAAATTTATCTACCTGCAATTCTAAGTTATACAGATAGGAAAAAAAAAAGATGTTCCTACTATATTTATCAGTTATATTCTGTAATATTTACAGCATTATGTTCAGTTTATTTACTTTTTTTCCCGTGAACAAACCTTGAGAAATGTTGACAGGGCTGGTTTGAAATAAAGTGTGAAGTTATACAGATAGGAAAAAAAAAAGATGTTCCTACTATATTTATCACAGTAATATTCTGTAATATTTACAGCATTATGTTCAGTTTATTTACTTTTTTTCCCCGTGAACAAACCTTGAGAAATGTTGACAAGGCTGGTTTGAAATAAAGTGTGAGGGCAGCAGCCTGAACCCAAAGAAACGGCAGAGAGAAACATTCCCTCAAGGGCATCGCACTACTCACTCTGTTAGTATCATTACTGGAAGAGAAAAATACAATCAAATGAGATGTAGGTCAATGGGCATTTTGTGTTTAAATCCTCATGAAGGCTAGGATTTGTTCCCTGGACTAGAGGGTGTCACTGAGTCTACCCAGCTCTGATGGGTACCTGACATTAGTTGGGGGTAAAGTTAAGACGGCTGGGCATTGTGCTGGCCCTCGTATGTCGTGGCCACAGAAACTGGTCAACGCTGCTTCACCTGCCCTATGATCAATTCTTATGTACCTACACAAGACATAGTGACATAGTGACAAATGTTAAACTAAAAAAATTGCACAGGGACACATTGATGAAGAAACAAACAATCCATTTCACTATGAGGCTCATAAGCTACTTAAAATAAAGTCAATGGAACTTTCTTAAAAATGACCATCTTCTCCTATTTGCAGCTATTTTGTCGGTGTATTTTTTTTTTTGCGAACATAAAAATATTTAATAGAATAATGACTTAGTAAAAATAAACCACGTAACTTTAAGAATATATTAATCTTGTGCGAGTTTCTTCATCCCACATATTAGAGAAAACAATTATTTTGTACAAGTTGCAGTTATCACACTTTTCTTTATGTCTGTGATGAGTAATTTTCAGAGATGGTAATAATTTTATGTACAACTTTAGCAATGTAAGCAGTTTTTTCTAAGAATGTTGATAATCTTCATAAACTTCAATAATAATAAAAATAATTGGCGGAAAAATATAGCAACTAAAAGTATTGTATTCAAATATAATGAATTTGTACAAATTAACATTTTAATCTGATGTTTTTTTCCACAGGCGTTAAAATAAAAACAACTGAAGACTAAAAATTGCTGCTATTTTATTTAATGAGTATATAATTATGACATTGCACATATTTATGTCAATAACCTTTTTTTGTTATTACATGATAAATATAATTGTAAAATATTTAGCTTTTTAAAATAATTTGTGTGCACTGCTTACCGGTTAAATATGTAGAAGGCAGCCGATAACAGCCCAGCCAACCAAGAGTTACTTAACAACCATGTCATCATATACAGACCCATGATTAAAAGTCCTTGAAGATAAAACACAAAATTAATGTAGAACATTATTGGGGCCATCTGAAAATACAAAACAAAAAACAATTACAATAGCAAGAAGATTTTAAAATAAAAATTATTCTTAGTTCTCTAATACAAAAGATTTATACAAAGTAACATAAGATTTATTTTGTATTTTTAAAAATGAATACTTTGTCTTATAATAATGTCAATACTCTTTAAATAAAAGAATGATATCTAAAAGAATGATATCTAAAAGAATGATATCTAAAAGAATGATATCTAAAAGAATGATATATAAAAGAATGATATATAAAAGAATGATATCTAAAAGAATGATATCTAAAAGAATGATATCTAAAAGAATGATATCTAAAAGAATGATATATAAAAGAATGATATCTAAAAGAATGATATCTAAAAGAATGATATATAAAAGAATGATATCTAAAAGAATGATATATAAAAGAATGATATCTAAAAGAATGATATCTAAAAGAATGATATCTAAAAGAATGATATATAAAAGAATGATATCTAAAAGAATGATATCTAAAAGAATGATATCTAAAAGAATGATATATAAAAGAATGATATCTAAAAGAATGATATCTAAAAGAATGATATCTAAAAGAATGATATCTAAAAGAATGATATATAAAAGAATGATATCTAAAAGAATGATATCTAAAAGAATGATATCTAAAAGAATGATATCTAAAAGAATGATATCTAAAAGAATGATATCTAAAAGAATGATATATAAAAGAATGATATCTAAAAGAATGATATCTAAAAGAATGATATCTAAAAGAATGATATCTAAAAGAATGATATCTAAAAGAATGATATATAAAAGAATGATATCTAAAAGAATGATATCTAAAAGAATGATATCTAAAAGAATGATATCTAAAAGAATGATATCTAAAAGAATGATATCTAAAAGAATGATATCTAAAAGAATGATATCTAAAAGAATGATATCTAAAAGAATGATATCTAAAAGAATGATATCTAAAAGAATGATATCTAAAAGAATGATATCTAAAAGAATGATATCTAAAAGAATGATATCTAAAAGAATGATATATAAAAGAATGATATCTAAAAGAATGATATCTAAAAGAATGATATATAAAAGAATGATATATAAAAGAATGATATCTAAAAGAATGATATCTAAAAGAATGATATATAAAAGAATGATATCTAAAAGAATATTATATAAAAGAATGTTATCTAAAAGAATGATATCTAAAAGAATGATATCTAAAAGAATGATATATAAAAGAATGATATATAAAAGAATGATATCTAAAAGAATGATATCTAAAAGAATGATATATAAAAGAATGATATCTAAAAGAATGATATCTAAAAGAATGATATCTAAAAGAATGATATCTAAAAGAATGATATCTAAAAGAATGATATCTAAAAGAATGATATCTAAAAGAATGATATATAAAAGAATGATATATAAAAGAATGATATATAAAAGAATGATATCTAAAAGAATGATATATAAAAGAATGATATCTAAAAGAATGATATCTAAAAGAATGATATCTAAAAGAATGATACATAAAAGAATGATATCTAAAAGAATGATATCTAAAAGAATGATATCTAAAAGAATGATATCTAAAAGAATGATATCTAAAAGAATGATATCTAAAAGAATGATATATAAAAGAATGTTATATAAAAGAATGATATCTAAAAGAATGATATCTAAAAGAATGATATCTAAAAGAATGATATCTAAAAGAATGATATATAAAAGAATGATATATAAAAGAATGATATATAAAAGAATGATATCTAAAAGAATGATATCTAAAAGAATGATATCTAAAAGAATGATATCTAAAAGAATGATATCTAAAAGAATGATATCTAAAAGAATGATATCTAAAAGAATGATATATAAAAGAATGATATCTAAAAGAATGATATCTAAAAGAATGATATATAAAAGAATGATATCTAAAAGAATGATATCTAAAAGAATGATATCTAAAAGAATGATATCTAAAAGAATGATATATAAAAGAATGATATATAAAAGAATGATATCTAAAAGAATGATATCTAAAAGAATGATATATAAAAGAATGATATCTAAAAGAATGATATCTAAAAGAATGATATATAAAAGAATGATATCTAAAAGAATGATATATAAAAGAATGATATCTAAAAGAATGATATCTAAAAGAATGATATCTAAAAGAATGATATATAAAAGAATGATATCTAAAAGAATGATATCTAAAAGAATGATATATAAAAGAATGATATCTAAAAGAATGATATCTAAAAGAATGATATATAAAAGAATGATATCTAAAAGAATGATATCTAAAAGAATGATATATAAAAGAATGATATATAAAAGAATGATATCTAAAAGAATGATATCTAAAAGAATGATATATAAAAGAATGATATCTAAAAGAATGATATCTAAAAGAATGATATCTAAAAGAATGATATCTAAAAGAATGATATCTAAAAGAATGATATCTAAAAGAATGATATCTAAAAGAATGATATCTAAAAGAATGATATCTAAAAGAATGATATCTAAAAGAATGATATCTAAAAGAATGATATATAAAAGAATGATATCTAAAAGAATGATATCTAAAAGAATGATATCTAAAAGAATGATATATAAAAGAATGATATCTAAAAGAATGATATATAAAAGAATGATATCTAAAAGAATGATATATAAAAGAATGATATCTAAAAGAATGATATATAAAAGAATGATATCTAAAAGAATGATATATAAAAGAATGATATCTAAAAGAATGATATATAAAAGAATGATATCTAAAAGAATGATATCTAAAAGAATGATATCTAAAAGAATGATATCTAAAAGAATGATATCTAAAAGAATGATATCTAAAAGAATGATATCTAAAAGAATGATATCTAAAAGAATGATATCTAAAAGAATGATATATAAAAGAATGATATCTAAAAGAATGATATCTAAAAGAATGATATATAAAAGAATGATATCTAAAAGAATGATATCTAAAAGAATGATATCTAAAAGAATGATATCTAAAAGAATGATATCTAAAAGAATGATATCTAAAAGAATGATATATAAAAGAATGATATCTAAAAGAATGATATCTAAAAGAATGATATATAAAAGAATGATATCTAAAAGAATGATATCTAAAAGAATGATATCTAAAAGAATGATATCTAAAAGAATGATATATAAAAGAATGATATCTAAAAGAATGATATATAAAAGAATGATATATAAAAGAATGATATCTAAAAGAATGATATCTAAAAGAATGATATATAAAAGAATGATATCTAAAAGAATGATATCTAAAAGAATGATATCTAAAAGAATGATATCTAAAAGAATGATATCTAAAAGAATGATATCTAAAAGAATGATATCTAAAAGAATGATATCTAAAAGAATGATATCTAAAAGAATGATATCTAAAAGAATGATATCTAAAAGAATGATATCTAAAAGAATGATATCTAAAAGAATGATATCTAAAAGAATGATATCTAAAAGAATGATATCTAAAAGAATGATATATAAAAGAATGATATCTAAAAGAATGATATATAAAAGAATGATATATAAAAGAATGATATATAAAAGAATGATATCTAAAAGAATGATATCTAAAAGAATGATATCTAAAAGAATGATATATAAAAGAATAATATCTAAAAGAATATTATATAAAAGAATGTTATATAAAAGAATGATATCTAAAAGAATGATATCTAAAAGAATGATATATAAAAGAATGATATATAAAAGAATGATATCTAAAAGAATGATATCTAAAAGAATGATATATAAAAGAATGATATCTAAAAGAATGATATCTAAAAGAATGATATATAAAAGAATGATATATAAAAGAATGATATCTAAAAGAATGATATCTAAAAGAATGATATCTAAAAGAATGATATATAAAAGAATGATATATAAAAGAATGATATATAAAAGAATGATATCTAAAAGAATGATATATAAAAGAATGATATCTAAAAGAATGATATCTAAAAGAATGATATCTAAAAGAATGATACATAAAAGAATGATATCTAAAAGAATGATATCTAAAAGAATGATATCTAAAAGAATGATATCTAAAAGAATGATATCTAAAAGAATGATATCTAAAAGAATGATATATAAAAGAATGTTATATAAAAGAATGATATCTAAAAGAATGATATCTAAAAGAATGATATCTAAAAGAATGATATCTAAAAGAATGATATATAAAAGAATGATATATAAAAGAATGATATATAAAAGAATGATATCTAAAAGAATGATATCTAAAAGAATGATATCTAAAAGAATGATATCTAAAAGAATGATATCTAAAAGAATGATATATAAAAGAATGATATCTAAAAGAATGATATATAAAAGAATGATATCTAAAAGAATGATATCTAAAAGAATGATATCTAAAAGAATGATATCTAAAAGAATGATATATAAAAGAATGATATATAAAAGAATGATATCTAAAAGAATGATATCTAAAAGAATGATATATAAAAGAATGATATCTAAAAGAATGATATCTAAAAGAATGATATATAAAAGAATGATATCTAAAAGAATGATATATAAAAGAATGATATCTAAAAGAATGATATCTAAAAGAATGATATCTAAAAGAATGATATCTAAAAGAATGATATATAAAAGAATGATATCTAAAAGAATGATATATAAAAGAATGATATCTAAAAGAATGATATCTAAAAGAATGATATCTAAAAGAATGATATCTAAAAGAATGATATATAAAAGAATGATATATAAAAGAATGATATCTAAAAGAATGATATCTAAAAGAATGATATATAAAAGAATGATATCTAAAAGAATGATATCTAAAAGAATGATATATAAAAGAATGATATCTAAAAGAATGATATATAAAAGAATGATATCTAAAAGAATGATATCTAAAAGAATGATATCTAAAAGAATGATATATAAAAGAATGATATATAAAAGAATGATATCTAAAAGAATGATATATAAAAGAATGATATCTAAAAGAATGATATCTAAAAGAATGATATATAAAAGAATGATATCTAAAAGAATGATATCTAAAAGAATGATATATAAAAGAATGATATCTAAAAGAATGATATATAAAAGAATGATATATAAAAGAATGATATCTAAAAGAATGATATCTAAAAGAATGATATCTAAAAGAATGATATCTAAAAGAATGATATCTAAAAGAATGATATCTAAAAGAATGATATCTAAAAGAATGATATCTAAAAGAATGATATCTAAAAGAATGATATCTAAAAGAATGATATCTAAAAGAATGATATCTAAAAGAATGATATATAAAAGAATGATATCTAAAAGAATGATATCTAAAAGAATGATATATAAAAGAATGATATCTAAAAGAATGATATATAAAAGAATGATATCTAAAAGAATGATATATAAAAGAATGATATCTAAAAGAATGATATATAAAAGAATGATATCTAAAAGAATGATATATAAAAGAATGATATCTAAAAGAATGATATATAAAAGAATGATATCTAAAAGAATGATATCTAAAAAAATGATATCTAAAAGAATGATATCTAAAAGAATGATATCTAAAAGAATGATATCTAAAAGAATGATATCTAAAAGAATGATATCTAAAAGAATGATATCTAAAAGAATGATATATAAAAGAATGATATCTAAAAGAATGATATCTAAAAGAATGATATATAAAAGAATGATATCTAAAAGAATGATATCTAAAAGAATGATATCTAAAAGAATGATATCTAAAAGAATGATATCTAAAAGAATGATATCTAAAAGAATGATATATAAAAGAATGATATCTAAAAGAATGATATCTAAAAGAATGATATATAAAAGAATGATATCTAAAAGAATGATATCTAAAAGAATGATATCTAAAAGAATGATATCTAAAAGAATGATATATAAAAGAATGATATCTAAAAGAATGATATATAAAAGAATGATATATAAAAGAATGATATCTAAAAGAATGATATCTAAAAGAATGATATATAAAAGAATGATATATAAAAGAATGATATCTAAAAGAATGATATCTAAAAGAATGATATCTAAAAGAATGATATATAAAAGAATGATATATAAAAGAATGATATATAAAAGAATGATATCTAAAAGAATGATATCTAAAAGAATGATATCTAAAAGAATGATATCTAAAAGAATGACCCGATGTAACTGCGAAGACATGGGCACTATCATAATGTAAAAGCTTTGGCGATGGATTGGCCATGTGATGAGAAGAGAGGAAGGGAACACCTGCAAGACAGCCCTACACTGGACTCCAGAAGGAAAAAGAAAGAGAGGTCGACCAAAAGTAACCTGTCTCAGAACAGTGGAGCAGGAATTAAAGTAATTTGGTCACTCCTGGGGTACGAGCGGAATTGTCGCACGTGACAGAGAAGGATGGAAGGACTTTGTTGCTGCCTTATGCGCCCACGGCGCTACAGGCAGTAAGTAAGTAGGATCAGTACAACTAGCCACCAAGGTTTTTTTTCCCATACACCAGAACACAAATGATGTTGAGTTGTGTGGTGTAAAGGCTCACTGGTTAATGGTTAAAAGGATATCAATGAGGGCACACAGTTGTTTAGAGAAAACAAGATTGGCTTAAGAAGTTGGAGGCTTACTTTCAACGCTAAAGTTCTATAGAGGAAAGCCAAAATAACTTCTTGATAAATGTTCATTCTTGCCAAAATGTTCACTGTATCAGGATGTTCAGTAAGTTTGTCTTCTGTTAGATCTTTTATACCTAAGCAAAAAAAAACAACAACTATTGAAGAAACTAGAAAATGAAAAAACTAACAAAAGTATCAAAATGAGTAAATGCAAAACTGATTGATTCTTTCATTTTGTGTTTCCCAACCCATACATATTAATTTCATTGCTTGCCAACTTTTGAAATGTGTATCGCACCCAACAAATTTTGTATGAAATTAAAATGAATGAAACGACATACTTTAATGAGTGGAAAAAAATTAACAGCTCATAAATGTTTGAAAAAGAAATGTTACCTTGAAATAATGAAGGAGACCGCACAAGCTGCTTATAGTATGAATAATAAAGACCTGATTCTGTACGAAATGAAATCTCTCTCTCCACTTCCTAGAAATAGAATAAGTTAAATTTAACTCAAGTCATGTGTCAGTTTAGTCTGGGTTTCAATACAAAAATTTAAAAATATTATGGACAATAAATTTGTTGAGCTATAGATTGATTTAGGAACCAAGACTCCATGCAACAAGGAAGTAGATATACTAGACAGGGCAGAAAAAAAGCACAAGAAAAAAATTCTAAAAATATATATAAAGGTAAATTATAGATATTATCAATTTAGATATATTGATTAAAGCAAATCTAAAAATGAACGCCCATAACAAAACTGGCATATAAGGATTATAAATTTAAATTGCTGCTTTAAAATTTTACTGAAGATCAATTAGCTGAAGTCTCATTTTCACATACTCTAACACCAGAAAGACTGTATAAAATCACAGAGGCATATAATTTATATATATATTGTAGGCTTTCAGTCAGAAGTGAGTCATAAGTAAAACAAGTCATGACTTCAAAATTTAAGGTGTGGGAGCATGGGGAAATCATTTTTGTTAACCAGGATTTCAACCAGAAATGGAGATCCAACGCGTTGCCCCTAAGCCATCCTACAGCCCAAACATTTTCACAATGAAAAGCCTGCCTCTTACTCTTATATTTTATAACAAAATAAAAAACAAAACAAATAAAAAAAGAAATTGTGTGTGTATGTTTTATTAGAGACAGAGATAGAAGAAAAAGAAATCTATATTTTGGCCCATATAAAAGTAAAGTATCCCATCAGACCCAATTTGATCCATAGGGCCACGGCATACTAGGTGATTGAGTGGCCATCACTATGCACAGCCGTTTGGCCCATATACATGTATTAAAATGAGTAGACATAATGTCATTTCTCTGCTATTAGTTTTAACTAGGCTCTACAAAATCTTTAAAAAACATTTTGTTAGAATTTAAAGTTGGCATGATATACAGACATAGCCTTTTAATCTGTGCACTGGCGACAACAAAAATAAAAACTGTTTTTTTCCAGTTCCAGACAAACAGATTTACTTGGACTTTTATTATATACAAATAGTGATTTTTTTCAAAACTCATTTTTTTAAACCTTGTTTTAAAAGGTATTTTTGATCTAAGCAACGTTTTTAAAAAGAAAGTAAAATTTACATAATGCCTCTGAAAATTTGTGGGGTGTGCTCGAAACATGAGATATTTACCTTTATATTTGTAAACCACATGGTGTTTTCATGAATTTGATATGAATGTGCCACATGTGCATAGCTCACTGCTACCATGGTCGCCAGTCCCAAGATAACATTTAATACAGACACAACAGTCACAGGCTCTTTCTTCTGGGCGACATCATTTTGCTTAGTTGGTGAATTATGCCGGTCCTTCATTTTAGAAACATCCCCACCTGCTCGAGCAGTACTTTTGTCTGATGGTGGTCCACGGGAAGAAGTTAATGAATTTAATCTCTTCTTTTGTTTATTTGGCATGACAACTCCTGAAATTAGGAATGAAATGAACAAAATATTAAAAAGATAGACGCATTCAAGAAATCAACCTGAAGTTCTCTTCAGCGTTTGAGATGAGAAATCCAAGTAAAACTGCCAGGTCTTTTGTAGTTAAGTTTAGCCAGCTCTGACATATAGGCTATAAAAGAACTCATATTTAAATTTTAAAAAATCTATCTCTGCCGCTGTCTTATAAGGTTGTTCAGTCTACTCTAGTATAGGGTTATGATGGCTATGATGTTAGAATCACCAAATATAGGAATATAATAGTTATATTCTACTTTATATAGTAGGTCTATACTAGGCTATATATAGTAGCAATATATCCTAGCTATTTATAAGCTACAAACATCTGTTAACTGTAATACAAATCTGTAACATATTGACATTTTGATCATTAACTAAAAACTAAAAGGAAAAAAGGCAAGTCAGATAAGCAAGAAATGTAAAATACAAAACAAACACTTAGATAAAATCATAAAGGCTTAGACCTTAGGCTATTTACTAACTATTTTAGTATTTAGCTTACTGAGGCTAACATAATATAGATTTAACAAGTTTTACTATAAATATAGTCTAGAATATATAGACTAGATTTTAGGAGATGAGCTACAGACTAGGCCTACAGCCTACGGCTACAGCACAGCTGTCGGTGTGTGCGTATCATCAGTTTCACAATAATATTTTTTTACTCACTCAACCATTGACAAAGACTGGGACCTAGGATATGCCTACCTCTTTCAACTGAGAATATATAATAGGGCCTATGTTCTCAGTCAGAGTCAGTCTCTGACTCGATAAGCGATAGGCCTACAACTACATAAACTTAAACACGGTCGTCTCCTTGTAGTTACTTCATTCACTCCACTTCGTATTCTTTAGCCATTGCGAATATCGGTTATCAAATGAGTGTTTGGAAAACTATTATATAACTTAAAACACCCATCGAAATGGTTAATCTACGTAAGAAAAGCCCCACAATTATCTCCTTAACAACTGGTGTGCCATCTTTGATGCTCGCCGGCGTCGCAGCACAATACACTCCGAAACGCGGGAGCATTAATTATATTAATGTAAATACTTGATCTTTTGATAATGAATCATTGATAATTATAATAGTCTAGAAGTCTAGACTAGAATTTTGACAATTATATTTATATATTATAGATCTTTTTTTTTTAATTCGTCAGATTTCATAATGATGGAAGATTGATATGTATTAATTAGTTTAAATTAAATTAATGTTAATTACAAAAAAGTAAAAGCAGAATCAGAAATTGTCTCTCTTATTATCATATATTTTCAACGTGTTGCAGGTCTAATGTTTTTTTTTCTTTTAAAATGATTGTTTGGGTTTTATTCGCTGGAAAATGTCAAAACCATTACGTTATGATGTTACTCAGTAGAAATGTGTAGGCGATCGTGGAAGATAAAAGCCGCAAGTGTGTCGGCACTCTCGGTTTACTAGAGTCTATACTATATAGGCTAAGTGGCAAGCGAAAACTAGTCAGCTAGGTCGAAGCGGCCGATGCCTGCACAGAGCCTTGCAAAAAAAAATTAAAAAAAATAATTAATTTTTTTTACAGCCACCATGCTCTATGATTCCACGTTTTATTAAGACTAGGCATATAACATCATCTGGTTCAAATTTTATGGCAGTAGGTCTCAGGGCCCTCGAGAGGAAAAAAAAGCTGCCGGTACAAGATCTTTTCTTCCCCCCCCCCCCCCCCCACAACACACTTTTTTTTAAACACTTAACACTAGTGGATCTGTGTTTGTGAAACTGTCATAAATGTTACCTTTTACCATTAGAGTGTAGGCCTATATAATCATTTCAATCACAGCCTTACAGGTCTATTACAAAAATAGCCTACATAGTTCTTAGTTTAAAATGTTGTAGATCTATTTGTTCCTCCGCTTCAGTATTGATCAGAATTGATCTTGCAAATATTTTAATATTCATGGGCTTCATGGGCCCCCTAATCTCTCATAGGCCCCGGTACGGCGTACCGGCTGTACCGCCCCCTCTCGTGGGGCCTGGTAGGCCTATCTAGAGTCTATAATATACGTCTTCATTGAATTTTGCAGCCGCCCAGGCTAGGACCAACATATCTACTAGGACAGTGGTTTTAATACAGCTCCTCGATCATTTCCTCATGTTGTGGTGACCACCAACCATGAACTTATATTTTCTTCACTATCTTATATAGGCCTAATAGGGCCTAAGCTTACTTAATAATTGGAATGGTTGCTACTGATATGAATAGTAGGCCTAGGCCTAATGAAAATATCTGATATGCAAGATGTAGGCCTAGTCCTATTTTCAATGTTACAAATTAATGCATAGGCTAGGCCTATAAATATAGGCCCCTATAGACTTAAGGACGCCTTACAAAATAGTGCGCTCGCATGCTTGGTAATTATTAAGACATTTCAATGGCTACCGGTATAAGCTTATTAGATCGTTCTTTTGTCATTAAATAAAATTAAAATGACATAAACCATTAATACAATGCAAATCAAACAAAATATTATGATTCATAAAAAGGAACTTTTACAAATATGTAGGCCTAATAAGAATATAAAACTAAAATGCTATCTCACATTAGTTAATAGGCCTATACTAGAATATGTAGGATCTGTATGGGACCCATCAACTAAAGAAAACATTTAAAAATTAGAACAAATTAAAAAAAGAGCTGCAAGGTTCATAGCTAGTGAATATTCCCAATTGACAAGAGTAACACCATTAGTCAAATCACTAAACCTAGAAACACTAGAGGACAGAAGAGCAAAGAAAAGTGGTAATAATAGATCTACATAGGCTAAGTTATTAAACTCTAATTTAGAAATACAACCCAATAACCAGTGGCATAGCTAGGGGAGGGGGGTCCAAATTCGAAAGTCCCCCGGGCCCCTGCTTGAGGGAGGTCCCAAAAGGAGTGTCCGAATTGTTTTTTTCTCTTATCATAATGTCGAATGTCAAAATGCAGGGGCCTCTATAGAGCCCAACCCCCCCCCCCCCCCCGGGCCCCCAAATCCCTAGCAACGGCACTGCCAATAACAATCTGTTACAATGCTCAGATAAACATAAAGACAAAAACTTTTCTTATCCTTTATGCAAGAAGAAATGCATATAAGTAGGCTACTCTTTCTTCCCGAGAGGCATTCGGCCATGCAATGGTCTGCCTGAACAAACCAGGAAAACCAGTAACTTAACATCATTTAAAACATTAATACAAATGCAAGACTAGACTCAGACCACGGATGAGCGTAGGACGCAATAATCTTCTCTATAGAAGGAGCGTCTGTAATGTATAAGATAGGGGAGACCGGGGCTAGTCCGCCCATTTTTAGCACTTTTAGCTATTCAGGGTTTATTTCTGGATGGAATTCTTTGCCGATTCTCATAATCATTCCCCAACTATTCAGTTAATATGAGCTAGAAGGATTTTGGGAAACCTCTGCCCCAAATCACACAATAAAATCAAATGTGAGGTCACTCTGTGTGGGCGAATGTGCCCCACATGTGGGGCAAGTTCGTCACACATGTGGGGCATATACGCCCATGAGCGGCAAATCCGCCACATGCAAAATAATTCACTAAAACAAGGCTTAAACACTCGATACCAAAAAGAACAAGGCAAGCTTTATTTATGTTTATGTTTCCAAATTTCGGTATAGATTTAAAGAATAAAAAGTAACCAAGTTAGATCTAGATGAAGAACTGTTTTGATCCCAAAATGATTGAATCAAACTTTAACTGAATACAAAGTGTAACTTTAACTTGAGGTTTCATAACGATTCAAATTCAAAAGCATCATTCGAAATAGTCAGAGTCACTTGATGCACAGTAGTGGCATGTGTAATAGTCATATTTGTCTCCAATACACTGTTCATGTGACCATTCTTTGCACTGCAGACATTGTATCCAGGATTCCTTTTTAATGTGAGACCACTTTAAGAGACAAATGAGAAAATACTATTTCTCATCTTCTTCCTCTGATGACTATTTCTTTGCAGTGCTTCTTTTTGCTTTTTCTTATTCACAACTGAAGTCTTTTTTCCAGGTTGCTTTGCGCTTTTCTTGCGCTTTTTTTTCCAGATGGTCCAGTTGTAAGTTTCGCGTTTTCTGGCGTGTCTGTCAGAATGCAGCTTTTCCTCTTCCTTTTCCCGCGTGTTGGTAACTTTAGCGGAGGAGTTTTGGGGTGAGGCTTAATTTAAACATGCGAAAAGTCAGCTGCTGCTACAAGCCACACCGGTGTTCCTTGCCCTTGAGAAGGGCCTCGTTGATCCTGGTGAGAAGTTAGTCCTGGCGAGAAGGGCCTGTTTGATAATGGCGAGAAGGGTCTGGTTGATCCTGGCGAGAAGGGCCTGGTTGATCCTGGCGAGAAGGGCCTGTTTGATCCTGGCGAGAAGGTTCTGGTTGATCCTGGCGAGAAGGGCTTGGTTGATTCTGGCTAAAAACTTCTGGTTGGTCCTGGTGAGAAAATTTTGGTTAGTCCTGGTGAGAAAGTTCTGGTTGGTCCTGGTGAGAAAATTCTGGTTAGTCCTGTTGAGAAGGGCCTGGCTGATGTTTCTGGCGAGAAGGTTCTAGTTGTAGAGGATTGTCTCAGTCACTGAAGAGGGACAGAAATCGTTTTCTTGGAAAGTGTCAGGACTGTAAGGATAGATGCCTGCTTTTGCAAATCCTTAGATGATGTTCTGCACTGTCATAGTGGGACTCCATGCCTCATTAACATACTCTGGAAGTTGATAAATTGTCAATGGGGAGCCAGAATGAGATCGAAGTCAGTTTTGCTGAGCTTGACATAGGCGTTTTTTTCAGCGAACCGAACACAGACAGATTCCCATTGGGGCAGGTTCACCCATCTGTCGGATATGCCCCAGCCAGTGTTGGCGAACCTGCCCCACTATCACCTTTCTACGATTATCAATCCATTACAGCAGCCTTGGTAGAGAAAGCGATAACGTGACACCATGAATGTATCAAGGAGAGCCAGTGTTTTGATAACACGCAGTGTCGTTTAATAGCCTTTACTACTTCTTGCGTAATATGAGGAGATGTAGTACGAAGAAAAAATCACTTACCTACTAAAAAAACACAAATATCACGGTAGCAGAGCAGTCTAGATTTTTAGCCATTTAACACATACACAAGATCAACCAGACGCAATTACTGAACGGCGTGGTAGTGTCGTCCAGTCTAAAAATAACTCAGTTTGCGCGCAATACCACCATGGCGAATGTACCCCTATGGCGGACTAGCCCCGGTCTCCCCTAAGATAAGATCAAAAATTGTCGGGGCAGTCTTGGCAATTGCACAACTAAAATCATCTTCCATAACAAGTCGATCTAGCTACTTCTGTAGCCTATAGGTCTATATAAGCTTATATATAATTATTTAGACTTGATAACCAACAATGAGCTTATATGGAAAACCCGGTTTCACAAAGATATTTTGTTGGAAATGGAAGAAGGCGCAAAACATTCTCAGTCAAAATATTATAGTAGGCCTAAATGACTGCAAATACTGCAAACACATTGATTCGTAATAGGTATTGTAGAGAAATCAGTTCTCGTTGCATCGTTGTTATAATAAGTTCAATGAACTCCTCTTGTGCTTTCTCACACTTCTGTACCCATAAGCTTATAGGCCTCATCGCTGGTGAGGTGTGGAAACCACTGCATGCATCATGAGCACACCGCATGGGGGAATGCCTCTGATGCGCATCCGAGGCCTTATTGCACCTGCCGAGAGGCCCAAATGAGCGCAGCGTTCCCGCTTCAACCTTATCGGCGTGCCGTGTGGTGCCCGGAAAGAGCCTTACATTAGTGTTCCCCCACCCCCTGGTTCACCCCTGAACATCGTTACGCTCTGTAAAAAAGAGCCGGATTGCTCGTCCGTTTTGTTTTAGGCAATTATAGTATACTAGTGGTTATGCCCTTCAAAATGACGGAGAAAAGAATGACTGCAATGTGTTTTGTTAAGAGAGAAAGACAAAATTACAATAAAAACTGGAGTGGAACGTTTCTTTTCGGTATTTAATTTTTGTTCTTTTTAATTGTTTCTGGTCGCCCTGACCATGACATATGCATAAGAATTGTTGCTGTCAAGCTTCTGGCCTCAAAGACTGGCGTAGTGTGTAAACCGCCGATGAAAGATAAAATGCAGTCTAAGTAAAATAGAAAGAAATAATTTTCAAGTTTGGCTTAAGCCTACTTAATAGTTTGTAGTTTTTTAAGCTACTATTAAAATGAACCTTGTAGGCCTACTTTTTAATCACAAAGAGCACTACGGGTATAAGTATTAATGCTGCCAAATGCAATTTCGGATAACCTTAGAGAGGTCTAGTGATTCGATCGATCTTGGCTGTAAATTGGTATTTTAGCAGATGGACAGTCTTGTAATAACATTACCGTAATTTTTTGTAGGTCTATAGTCTATAGTTATACTTAAATTAACATAAAAACAAAATTAACATAGCTAATTGATAGAAAATAATTAGGCCCTAATCAACTTAATTTTCTTATCGACAACATAAAGTATAAAAGTATAGATCTAATCTTCGAATATTACATCCACTAGGCCCGAAACTCCAGCAGGGCGGCAAGGATTGTTAATTTGGTAGGCGGCAGGGCTAGAACACAGGCCTTTTTGTTGACAGTATGACAGTCCGGTGAACTAACCGCAGGACTAGCTAGCCTCACGTCCTACGCTTATCCTTGGTCTGAGTCTATATAGTCTTGTATTTTTATTTGCGTTTTAATTGATGTTAAGTTACTGGTTTTCTTTGTTTGTTCAGGTAACCCATTCCATAAGTACTTAACTTATATGCAATTTGTTCTCGCATAAGAGATAAGGGAAGTGTTTTTGTCTTCATGTTTATTCTGAGCATTGTAAAAAATTAGTAGGCCTAGTGTGTTGCATTTCTAAACTCGAATTTAATGCTTTGTGTATTAGTATGCTATACACATTATCTACTGCATAAGGCAGTGGGTCCCAGCCTTTTTTAGGCCGCGACCCCTGAATACACCTTCTAATGCTGTGGCGACCCCCAGAAATAAAATTATTTCGTCGCTACTTTATATACCGGTAGGGCCTATATATATGTTTTCCGATAGTCTTTAAACCACTTACGACTCTGCTCGAATGAACATTATCAATTGAACTAATGGGGTGTTTCATTCTCAGACCTGTTGCTTCTGAGTTTAGGCCTACAGACGTTCTTTCTAGATAGAAGATTTTTACGGTCTTGATCCAAAACACAGGGCATCAGCAGGGATCGGATGGCAGCATGACTTATGTTGCCTATATTTTAGGCATACTGTGCTGCCTTTGAGTATTTTACTTCTGAATGTTTCCTCACACACATATGCTAAACGTATACGACGTCGTGCGGAGAGAATGTATAAAAAGACTGGACTAACAGTTCACCGACAGGTTTATGTACATGAAAAAAACAAGGTGAACCGAATGGTGAGAGATGCTAAGACTCATTATCTTTGTGTAAAAAGCTGATTCTTCCTAAGAATTGTTCAGAGTAACTGCTGAGATGCTGGGTGGTGCAGGCAACCCAGTACTGCCATCTTCCATTTCTCCTGCTGAACTCCCTGACTGTTTCAATTAATTCTTTATTGAGAGGATCGAAAAGATTCGACAAGACATGTCATACCAAAGTTCACAGCTATACAAAGATCAAAATCTTCAGGGTTCCTCTCTTTGTGAGTTTAGTTGCGTGTCTGAGGCTTATATTAAGAACCTTATTATGAAGATGCTAAAGACGTCATGTGATCTTGACCCTATTCCCTGCTCAATACTAATCGACTGCCTCGATGAACTTGCTCCTGTTATCACAGAAATAATGAATACTTCATTGGCTACCGGCATAGCACCACAGTCTTTCAAGCATGCGCTTGTCAAGCCCCTTTTAAAAAGTCCAATCTGGATGCCAAGTGCCTAAAGAATTACCGGCCAGTTTCCAACCTACCGTTCCTATCAAAGGTCATGGAGCGTATCGTATTGGCACAGTTATTGACGCACTTAAGGCGTCATGGCCTCTGAACAGTCCCAGTCAGCTTACAAGAAGTGCCACAGCACTGAGACGGCACTTGTCCGGGTAATTAACGACCTTCTTTGCGCGTCTGATTCTGATCATGTGTCAATCTTAGCGATGCTCGATTTGTCGGCTGCATTTGATACGCTTGACCATGAGATTCTTATTGATAGATTGTCTACTACATTTGGTTGCTCGGGATGTGTTGGCAGCTGGTTTAAATCCTACCTTACTAAACGCACACAAAGTGTCATCATTGGTGGATCTATCTCAACTATTCTCAACATGCTCGACTCTGCAATATGGAGTACCACAAGGATCGGCTCTGGGCCCAGTACTGTTTTTACTGTACACTTATCCACTTGGCGATGTCATCAGGCCTTTCGACATTTCATACCACTTCTACGCGGGTGATTCGCAGTTGCATGATTCTGCTGTTCCCGCTGAAGTCTCCCGTATAGCCACCAACCTCAGTCTTGCTATTGCTAGTGTCTGCTCCTGGATGATGGAAAACAGACCTAAGATGAACGAAGACAAGACGGAGGCAACTCTAATTGGAACTCAGAGTAAAATCGCCAAAGTTGAGGACTTGAAATCATTGGTGGTCTTAAACTGCCATATCCCCTTTGCAGACAAAGTAAAAAACCTGGGTGCCATCCTCGATTCACAGTTGTCTTTCGATGCCCACATTAGAAATCTATGCAAATGCCTTTATTTACAGCTGCGTAGACTTGGTCAGATACGGCCCTATTTGTCACTTGAGTCAGCAAAGAAACTTGCCGCTGCCTTTATACTCTCGCGCCTCGACTACTGTAATGCTATACTAATCGGGATACCTGACGATAAGGTCGCCAAATTACAGTGTATACAAGACAGTGCAGCTCGCCTAGTCATGCGTAAGTCAAGGCGAGATTCTGTGACAATTCTCCTGCGTCAGCTTCATTGGCTCCATGTGAAAGCCAGAATCGAATATAAAGTTGCGCTACTTTGCCACCAGTGCCTTTATAATAATGAGATGCCATCCTTACTCAAGGAACTAACTAAACCGTATGTCCCGCAAAGAACACTTCGTTCTGCCGACTCCTCGCTTTTGGAAGTGCCCCGCTTCTCTCTGAAGACCGTTGGCCTTAGCGCCTTTTCAACACCCGGTCCGAAAGTGTGGAATCTACTTCCCATTAAACTGAGGCAAACAAGCTCCATTGATACCTTCAAAAAGAACTTAAAAACGCATTATTTCAATATTTATCTTAGTTAACATGCTTTAGAGCCCCACTGTCTTACCAATATGTAAGGTCGGCCATTTGTTTCTTAATTGTTTGATTTGTTCAATGTTTGTAAAGTTTTGAATCATTATTTAGTTTTGTATCTCTTGGCCTATAGATTGTATCCGTGTTCTTAGTTGTTATGTTAAATGCGCTCTGAGCTTGCATTATGTTTGTTGGTAGCGCTATACAAATGTCATCATTATTATTTTTAAAAATATTACACACCTATTTGGTACTTCTCAACTCATTCAACATTCTCTCTTAAGTACAACAACGACACAACTATAAAACAAATATCACCTTTTAAAAAATTCTTTAATTATTGTGTAAATCTTCTGTACAAAATAACTGTCAGTACAAGAAAGAAAATAAAAAAAGTCACATGGAAAAAAAAAATAACTCTATGCGAAATTTCCTAATTTATTATTTGGTTGAAATAATACAAGATGGATTCTATATGATGTTATACCATGTTGTTGTTGTTTTTTTTTTTTACAATTCAACGACAATGGTAAAAATGATGTCTTTCATAGAGTGAGCCAGTCACATGACCTGGGAACAATACTATTGATTGGTTGAAACTAGAACACTTATTCTTACTGCCCAAGAAACGCATCCACAAATAGGCCTATACATAGAACCACCTTGTACTATGTAAGAAGTAGACCACCCTGAAAATTTTCTGTCATTGGTGATTACTACGAAAATATATATCTAATGGCCTCTAAAGTTAATTAATTTGAATTTCTGAAAGTAAAATGGCTTCATACCAAAGACCATCTTCACTTCATGATATTAAAGGGAGTTAATAGATTGTCCGTAAATTCGTAGTGTAACCCGAGTTAATTCCCTTTACAATTTTTAGAGATATGATATTACTATATGCTAGAAAAATACAAAAATGAAGCTGTTTTTTTGAACAAACAATATTCTAATGTGATTATGTGATTAAATTTAAAAATTTGCATTTGGATAATTATTTGCAACATTATAATTTAAAGTATCACATCTTTATATGGATTTAAAAAAATCACCATTTCTACTACTATAAAAACCTACAATGTTTATAATTGTTAAAGAGGAAACAGAGATGACATTTTCTCTATTTTGGTCTATACATCAGTTCTTTTTACAATATAAACTAACGTTCTTACATAGTTGGTCTGTTGGGATTTCTAAAAAAATTTCCTACACACTGTCCTGCAGTAGCCGCTGCTGTGTCTGCCGTTTATTCAAATCTGCATCTCTTTTGCTTTATTGCTGATACCTACACGCAAGATTAACCTCTCCCACCCTCCACAGTCATCCGCACCCTAAGCACTCACATTAGCATGCCAAATAAATACCCATGTATATATGATATATGTATAAACATGACGCAGTAGTGGAGTGAAAACTTCATGCGGTTGAAGAATACAAGGATAATAACAAAGATTATATTTATGTATGTATAATATAATATAGATACAGAACCAATTAACAAAAATAATTTCAGTACACTGTCATTAATTACAGCGCCTCGTTAAATACAACAGGTTTCAGTCCACGCAGAGAAACAAAAATTAAAGACAAACAAACACTCTTTAAGTCAATGTGAGAGGAAAAAGTGAATAACGAGATGGAAACACCAACAATGCATGAGTCACAGAGTCAGGTATTATAGTCAGTATCACAAATGAAGAGCTTTCAGGCAAGTATAAATAATGGTAAGCTTTTACAAATGTATTGGTGAAGAGTTAAAAAGTAGTCCATAGTACAAGTTAAACAACTGTAACTTTAATTTACATGTATTCAGTAGCAATACAAACTTCAGGGCTTTTTTAAATACACTTTTGTGAGACATTAATGTACATTATCAATATAAAACGTTTTCTTATATAAATAGAAAAGAAACAAAAATTCAAGTACACAAAAAAAAACAACAACATCACACATTAAATTAGTTTATCATACCAAATATCTGAAAAAAAAAACATTAGACTTGGCATTTTCTCTTGTGTTTTACCAGTATATAAACAAAAAAAACATCTTATGAAATCTTTTTTTTCCCTCTATTACAATGATCTCATTGGATGATCACAAGGCTTACTTGATTAATATATCATTTTTTATAATTATATATTAGCATGGGAACATTGTCATATACTATAATGAAAAAACAACTTCGAATAGCCTAAGAAATTCTTAGATTAACTTTACAGGAGAAGAAAAAATAAGAAAAAATGAATGCCAGAGCCACAGCAGGGAAATTTTTTACAATCTTTGTTTGTGTTCTCCATGGAAGACAAGTTTGAGACAAGCTGATTGGTGGATAAATCAAGCTACGAACATGGCAGATCATAAGCCACAAACTGATTGGTGGATGAATCAAACTGTGATAATGGCAGTATATACACCACAAGCTGTTTGGTGGATGAAATTAACTATGAGCATGGCAGTGTGTAAAAATAATTTAATTGGTGAATAAATAAAAAATGGTTTGGTCTGACACAAGTAATACTATTTGTAATAAAAATGTTTGAAAAATAAAAAAACTTTAAAAAGTATACTTTTTTACATAATGGAAGAGTAGCACCCATAAAGATGGTTTTAAGCGCAGTCACCATTTGAACAAAATATTCATTCCATTTGCTAAGACTTGATGTTCAGTTCATAAGTGAAGAACTAGATTCATATAGTAAGTTATTTTAATGAAAATGAATTTTAGCAATATGTTCCATGCTCTAATAAAAAAAAAAAAAGGAATCGTAGATCTACCTTCAATAATTGTTTTTAAAATGCAAATAGTTGTATTAAAAAATCTTAGTGAAACAACTTATATTCATTTTGACGCATTGAAAAAAAATAAAATCAAATAGATTACCATCAGCCTTTTAGATGAAATATGTCTCAGTGATTTCTATAACCATGAGGTTGTGTGGCGAACACAATTAGCAGCAATATTTTACTTTGCTGTAAGAGCTGAGAGGATCTGAGCAGGCAGATTCAGAGAGAAAATAAAGATTTAAACCTTGGATCTCTAGGTTAGCAGTTTGGATTAAACATCCGCAGTTGAAGTCACCTGATAACAATGAAACAATGAGAAAAAAAAAGGCTTTATGCTAGTATTCTAATAAAAAACAAATTAAATGAATGAAAATGTTTTTATTTTGATTCGTTGTGAACAAAAATTAATTAAATACAAACATTAAGGTTCCTTCAGTCATTTATCGCTAGCGGCAGCCCATTCCCATCAGCACTACTTCTCAGATATCACATGAAGATATAAGTAAAATAAATGCATTCACATGTTTGAACAAGACTGGCATTGGAAGCGTAAGAAGAAATTACACATCAAACAAACAAAAACTAAACAAATGCTCTTCTAAATTACAGATCATTTACATAAAACAAAAATTATAACAAAAACATAAAAGCCAAAAAAAAAAAACCCAGCAAGAAGAAATTAATGAGCGTTTAAAAAAAAACAACCAATGAAATCTTCAAAGGCTATTCACTGCAGACATGCTTGGTGTAGTTAACTTTTTAATATTGAGAATAAATGTTTCATGAAATTTAAACATTCTATAAATGTTTTATTGACATTCCCATATATCAAAAGACCATGTGACCTTTGTAAATGGAAAAACACTTGACAGATGATTTCAATATGTTTACATGTTACAAAAATGTATTTATATGCATGCTAGTAATAAAGATATTTTAATACAATGTATGAAATAACATTACATTTTAAAGATTGTTTTATAAAAAGACAACACATTCAATTTAAAAACAAAATGTATACAGTTCATCATCTCAGATTAACATTCTAATTACCAGATACTTTTTTTTTATGCTTAATCCAGACATTCCACTATTATAACTCTCTCAGTCTGTAAAATCAACATACTACTATTATAACTCTCTCAGTCCGTAAAATCAACATACTACATCCAGACATTCCACTATTATAACTCTCTCAGTCCGTAAAATCAACATACTACAATTATAACTCTCTCAGTCCGTAAAATCAACATACTACTATTATAACTCTCTCAGTCCGTAAAATCAACATACTACTATTATAACTCTCTCAGTCCGTAAAATCAACATACTACTATTATAACTCTCTCAGTCCGTAAAATCAACATACTACTATTATAACTCTCTCAGTCCGTAAAATCAACATACTACTATTATAACTCTCTCAGTCCGTAAAATCAACATACTACTATTATAACTCTCTCAGTTCGTAAAATCAACATACTACTATTAAAACTCTCTCAGTCCGTAAAATCAACATACTACTATTATAACTCTCTCAGTCCGTAAAATCAACATACTACTATTATAACTCTCTCAGTCCGTAAAATCAACATACTACTATTATAACTCTCTCAGTCCGTAAAATCAACATACTACTATTATAACTCTCTCAGTCCGTAAAATCAACATACTACTATTATAACTCTCTCAGTCCGTAAAATCAACATACTACTATTATAACTCTCTCAGTCCGTACAATCAACATACTACTATTATAACTCTCTCAGTCCGTAAAATCAACATACTACTATTATAACTCTCTCAGTCCATAAAATCAACATACTACTATTATAACTCTCTCAGTTCGTAAAATCAACATTCCACTATTATAACTCTCTCAGTCCGTAAAATCAACATACCACTATTATAACTCTCTCAGTCCGTAAAATCAACATTCCACTATTATAACTCTCTCAGTTCGTAAAATCAACATACCACTATTATAACTCTCTCAGTCCGTAAAATCAACATTCCACTATTATAACTCTCTCAGTCCGTAAAATCAACATTCCACTATTATAACTCTCTCAGTCCGTAAAATCAACATTCCACTATTATAACTCTCTTAGTTCGTAAAATCAACATACCACTATTATAACTCTCTCAGTCTGTAAAATCAACATTCCACTATTATAACTCTCTCAGTTCGTAAAATCAACATACCACTATTATAACTCTCTCAGTTCGTAAAATCAACATACTACTATTATAACCCTCTCAGTTCGTAAAATCAACATACTACTATTATAACTCTCTCAGTTCGTAAAATCAACATACTACTATTATAACTCTCTCAGTCCGTAAAATCAACATACTACTACACTGATTTGTATTTATACTCTTGGCGGCTAAATTGTAATTTAAAACACTAAAAGATATGCAGGACTAGACTCAGATTACGGGAACAGCCTAGGACCCAATAATCTTCTTTATAGAAGAAGCATCTGTAATGTATGAGATAAGATTGTTCCAATTTTAGCAAAGTAAACTTTTTCCTTGCAGATCTTTAGGGGTTTGGGAAGTGGAGCTCACAGTTTACACCTTTCCAGCTTTTGCATCAGTAATAACATGGAACTACAAAAAACTAAATTGTAGTTAAAATACATTATTATATTCATAGATGACTTAAGTGGAATAAAAAGAAAATACTCGGTACCGCGTTATGAAAATGTTGAGATACAAAAAAATTAATGAAGATAGTGGCTAGTTAGTTTTTGTACATATCATGTAACGTTGAATTTCTTGCCTTTTTTTTCTTTTAAAACAATATTTTGTAAACCACAGAAAAAATTTAAAATATCATATTATAAAGTCATGCATAAAAGAAAAGAAAAAGTTCATTTGAGTTTGTGCTCTAATTAAAAAACATAACAACAACCACAGATCAACCAATGAGACAAAACATCTTTCATAAACACACAATTAATTTTCGTATTATAAGACAATAAGACAAATGATTAAATGTATCAAGCTTGACTATATAAACAATTTTTTGTTGTTAGGTGTTAGCATGACAAATGTAATGTAATATTTTTGGGTTATGTTTGAAATATATGAGAGTCATACCCACACAGAGACACACATACACACAAAATATAGACAATGAAGCTCAAATTGTTGGCTGCCCGAGCTGGAAACATTGTTTGAATGTTTTAAATTATAATATGGCTCAGAAATAAAACAAAACAACAACCTTGGCTAGGTATGAAACATTGGGCATACAATTATTTGTGTGTAATAAAAAGACATAGGACATTCGTTATATGATGTTTGTTTTTTTAAAAGTACCGGGTAGTAGCAATAAAGTCATCTGCCACTGAAGTAAGTATAGGCCACTCTGAGTGTATTATGCCAACATAACAATTATACTATATGGTTTACTCAAGAAAGCTCACATTTGAATGGATTGTGCCTGTGACTCAATCAATCCCATTGTAACCTAAGAATGTAACAATTTTATCAAAGATTTTGCACAGTTAGACAGAGACTCTAAACGTTACATGGTAAAAAATGATCATCCAACTCATCAAAAGATAATCTCACCAAATAACAAGCTCAGCTAGGCAATTTTAACCAGGGGCAATAACTGATTGTATGTATTATTTTGCCTCTTATAAATATAACAATATTACTGAAGGCTTTTTTAAATAAACAAAATCAAAGGAAAATGTGATAAATTACTTTCAATATATATCAAGTTTTGTATGCTATGAATCCTTCATCACATTATATTTATGCATTCTAGAAGCTAATTTCTTACAGTTTCACAAACAAGAATGAGCAGCATTAGTTCATAAAAAAAACAACCCATTTACAACAATAACAAGAAACATACAAAACAACTTCCCACACTTTCCCATACAAATTAATACCAGGGTTTTTATTTACAACAAAATTTCTTGCTTAGCAAGAAAAATATAGGAAAGAAAAAGAATATTGTAGTGGGCAGACAGAGTAACTGCCCCTCAGTCACTGACATAAATAACATCAAAAGAAACTATTCTGTACATATCTATTTAACACTACACAGAGGCATGCACAGCAATCATACAAAGTTCCATAAAAACAGGCACATCATACAATGGCATCACCAGCCTAAACAATTATATATTTATATAGCATTCAGTTTCAGGCCTGGAGAGCAGAGACATGCATTGCGTCCACAAACATTTCCACACATGAGCTTTGAGATTAAATAAAAAATTTAAAATATATCAACAAGTGTGCTTTGTCCAGCCACGACTTCCCTCAAAACCCTAGGTTGTAAATGTTGAGACAGCTTTATTTATGATGACTATTGCTTTTAATATGCTTTGGTCCTTGCTATAGTAAAAATCTGTTCTGTTAATTAATAGGAACTTTTAGAAAAACAACTAGAAAAAAAAATGCTGTGAGTGGAAAATTCATTTGCTGTTCTCTTCATTTTCTGAACTCGTCCAACCCTAACCCAATATATATAACTACTAGCAACTTGATAAAATTTGATAATTATTTTTACTCAGAATAAAAAAATTGAAATTTAAAAATCAATGTATGTTAATCTAAAAAAATTCAATTAAATCTGTGCTGTAAATCAACACAAATATTTAAAACGATTGAAAAATATTTCAATACTAGTCCTGAACCACATACAAAAAAAAATACTTCTTTAGAAAATGAATTAGTTACAGACACAGAAATAACAGTTCTTATCTGGCAGATGCATTGATTTAAAATTAATAAAAATGATTTCAGAAAAAAAATATAAGTAAAAACGTTCCCTAAATACAAATGTTCAATTTTCTGGACGATACAATTTTATCCACAGTCTTGCGGAGATGCCATTTGTACCCTTTAAGTTTTACGCCTAAAGACAACTAAATAAGCAGTATGATATAGTCAATGCTTGTCTGTAAGTGCTTGAGGTATAGAACTCTTCGTTGTTAATCACAGTACTTTAACCAAATGTAGAAAATAGAAAATACAAAATATCATAAATGAAAGAATAAATACTTTTCACACCTCATAAAATACCTGGTACAATTTTGTTTTATATTCTTTTACATTTTTCTCACTTTTAATCTTAGACATGTGAAAAAAAACTAGCAAACTAATAATCTAATAAAGTTATTCAAATTAATTTCATACTTATAAAGCCTAATTGAAGATCCTTGAAATCATTTATTGGTGTTGACACAGATAAACTAAGACAGGCTAGAAAATTCAAAAGTTGTTAAAGGAGAAACATTTCATCCAAGTAATACTTCCGAGTGTAAGCATTTCAATAATCCAACATCACAAACAGATTAACATTATTCGCTTCAATGATGAAGTAGAGTAAACAGTTAATTCAGTGATTGGAAGGTCGTCTTGCACCTCCATCCCCTTTTGAAAATAGAAGTACTTTATTGAGGTCTTTTTTTTTATAAATAGACAGGAAACAAGAAAACAATCCATGACTAAGTAGTAAAAAAAAACAATAAACAAGCTTCGCAAAGAAGTTCCGGCAGAGTCAAACAGGTGTCATACCATGGACACCTTCTGGCATCTGGGACTCTGCGTTGTGCTGTGGTTGTGGTGGTCATTGCTCCCGTCGTTCCTGTCCTCCATCAGGAGTCGGTCAGTGGTGTTGCAGCCCGTGGGGGCCGACACGTAGCGGACTTCCACATGGTCGTGGTCGGGCGGGGCCCGGTCTGACCGGAACTTTCTGCGGTGGTAGAACCCGCAGATGATTAGAATGATACAGAAGAATGACGATATGGAGGTGCCGATAGCGATGTGTAGAATTTGAATGCCGGATGTCCTTGGACCTGCAAATAAACAAACACAAAACTGTATTATAACAAATGCTAAGTATAAATAAGCTGAACCCCTATTACCATAATTGTTAATTTTCTTTATATTTTGAAACATTTACCATTACTTAAAAAATAAATCAAAATACATGTTGCCTAGGCAACGATACTCGTATTCCATATTATTTTATTTAACATGAATTTCTATAAAAATAAAAAGATTCCTTCAATATTTCTAGATAGAATGGCCAGGAGCTGAAGAACAAATAAACTAACAATTCTCATCCTTTTTCAGCCTTTTAAGTTTAAATATTCACACCCCTAAACAGAATTCTGAATTTATAAAAACTAACTAAACAAAGACAAGTAATTCTAAAATTAAAATACCTCAGTATGGCAGCAGGCAAAAGATCTATAGAATATGTTTGGATGAACCAATTGTTGTTTTTTAAATTACACTAGGACCAGAATCTTCTATATGCCACAGGATGAGAAAGGCTAAATCAATCTATTCATTGCGTGGCAACTAAAATATGTTTGTAAGAATTGAAATGACTTGCAGAAAAAATACAGCATACTTTTGAATATAAAATCTAAGACTGTAGAAAACCAGTTGAAGCATGCTTAGTAAAGAACATGATAAACTTTTAAAGAAAATTATTAGGAAAATTGGAAAGAAAATGAGAGATTGTAATAAAAAAAATATTTTTCACTTAGTTAATTGGTAGTCAATTGGTATAGTTATCACTATTTAGTTACTATTTTTTTCCATCAGAATGATATGTCAAAGTAACCAAAATAATAACCAAATCTAAAAAAATCTTAAAACAACCATTGATTATTGAACCAGATTTAATTTTAATTCTTAAAGCCAAATTTAATTGCCGGTATATTTTATGTGTTTTGATATAAAATTGTTATTGCTCTTTCAAATAAGTCTATAACTTTTATTTCAATATAATCTATTATTTGAAAGATTCAATAGATATATTTAGTCTAATTAAAGGAATTTACTAATCTGAGATGATATAGCCAAGGGGCACACCATGTCGTAACGATGGGGAAAATACGTGTAAACCATGAAAAAATGTGAAAACCATGTTTTTTTCCCCATCATTATGACATGGTGTGCCCCTTGAGTAATCAATAGAAATGAACTCACTAGAGTCTATGTTAAAAAAAATAAAAAGGGACTGTGTGGCCAGCATATAGTGTCTAATAGATCTTTGATTGCCCAACTAAAGTTCCAGGCACCAACTAAAGCTGAGTTTATTGAAAGTGTTACAACCTGAACAGGTTCATCATTAGTTGTTAGTGGCATGCTCTAATAAAACTGCACCCTAAATTTACAACATAATCTACTCAATCATTTCCTAAATTAATTGTCAAATAATGTAATGTTCTGACATGTTTGTTGCTTTTCAATTTTCAATACCTTATTTCATTGAATTACCGTAAAAGAGAAAGAGGATAGTGTATATTTTTTTATCATCCATGGCAGAATAGTTATTGTCTGGTTGGTTTGGAATCAGAGCTTTTCATTGATGTGATGCACAAATTATATTTGAACACACCCAGATTTGTTTGGAAACGTGTATAAAAAAAACCCACTTTTCACAGAGCTTTCTAAAGTGTAAAGGAAGTAGGTATATTATGTATTCTTAAGTCGCACAGTCACCGAAATTTGATATACAGCCTTCTGAAATTAGCTCTTCCTAAATATGTGGTAATGATGTGGAAGAGATGTAATCATCCGTATCTAGTCCACGTAAGTTCAATATATGAAGTTAGCCAATTAGTATGTATTTCTATTAATGTTAGAAATCATTATATACTCATATTTTATTCTATTTTTATATTCTTAGAACAAAAAAAATACTACAACAATTTATTAGAAAAATATAGATCAATATTGCTTTGATTAGTAAATATATGATTATGAGGGAAAAGCTAGGGTAGACTACCTCAGAACAGACTAAACAAACTAAAGTGTTTCCAATATCTAAGACTATTAATTACCATAATATTTCAAATCATCAATTGCATCACAAAATTAATTAAGTTTTTTTTTTTAAACAACCACAACTAAAATTTCAACTCGAAATAAAAAAAACAACAAAAAAAAAGTTTTTTTTCTTCAAAAAGTTTGTTATTTATCAACAATATAAAAAAATAAAATGTGTATATGAAATAAATCATGACCCTC
The DNA here is from genome assembly GCA_949126835.1 of Anisus vortex. Lineage (NCBI taxonomy): Eukaryota > Metazoa > Mollusca > Gastropoda > Planorbidae > Anisus > Anisus vortex. Next base: position 39,264,236 of record OX421497.1, on the reverse strand, counting down.
AAACTTAAGTTGTATTTGTTTTTTTTCTCTTTGTAAATAAAAACTCATTGTTTCACTCCTGAAAAAAAACTGACTTACTTGAGCACTTACAACCTTTAGATGCAAGTCAACGATGTTTTTTCTTTTCTTCTAGCCAATACAACTCTATAAACCACCTTAAAAGTGCCAGCCACACAATCTCTTGTGTATAAAAACAAACTATAGTATGTTATGTGGTCTCACTTTTTCTTTTCTGTTTTAAAGGGTAGTAGTAATTTATATTTTTTTTAAACTGATGCAGTGGAAGAAATGGCTTTGTCTATTCCCAAAAGCGACATACTGCACTATGATTTCAAAAACAAAAAAACAAAACAAGTGGTTCTTTCAGTGATAATTGTGAAAAAAATCCATAGAAGAAACCAAAATGTGTTGAAAACAAGGGAAAGCATTCATCTTTGAAAAAAATCATAAACCAAAACCCCCAATGCTTCATCAAGCATTGGAAAAAAATACCAACGGTGATAACCTGTTTTAAAAGTGAACACATACTATAATTTTGTTGTCAACAAAAGATGAGGGAAAAAAATGTATTTTTTTTTTAAAGAATAAATGTGTACCAAAGTGGTAATATTTATTTCAGTGCATAAAGCTTAAAATATAAATAAAAATGACATTTTTTGAAAAAGAATAAGGGTGTGATTTATACAATTAAAGAAATTACATACCCAGACTACTGGAGCCTAGATAAATGAATAATACAATTATTTTTTTTACAATGTACATGTCATTAATTAATTTATCTCTTTGACACAGATAGTAATACAACTTTACAAGATTAATGGTGGCTTAGTTTTAATTTTATCATTACACTAAAAAATACAAAACCAGCCAGAGGTTGATTGATCTTTTTCATTGAAGACATTCTATCTCAAGTCATAATGCCCACATCAACCAGCATGGAAGTTTTACGTTTTACAATCTATTCTTTTATAGTATTAAACTATCACAAGTTGCAGAAATTGTATTGGCTAATTTTGCAATCTATTTAACACATTGGGAGGGGGGGGCCTTTAGTAAAATGTCAGTGCAAAGAAAAAAGGTTTAATGCTTTAAATTTAACTGGTTCTTATCTTATCTAATACTTTTACACACCCTCCTTTTATAAGAGAAGAGATTTTGGAGCTTGGGAATTATCCGTGGTTTTAACTTTAGTCATGCATTTTGGCAAAGGTTTTAAGTTTTGATGATTTTTTTGAATAGTTAAAGCAATTTATACCATGCCTGAAAGCCATTTAGGAAGTATGACAATTTACATGGATATATTATAGTATTTATATTTTGTTATATGTTGTAATGAAGAGATCACAAAAAGTTTACTGTCATAAAAATAAATGAGTTTATCTAAAAGAACATTCCATTCCCATTGTTCATCATCATTGGTATTAAATTTCTCTACAAAAACAATGGCAATGATTCTCGGATGTGCAATGGGGTCATCCTCCATGCGTTAGCCCACCGGTGTAATGGAAGCGCCTCGACTGTTTACACACTTTGCCAGCTTTTAAGCAGAAGTATTCATCCTCATCATTCTGATCCAGCAGGCTATTGGGCATTTGCCCCTTAGCACTGTTATATAAACTTTAATTATTGGCCAATGAGATACAACACAAAAGTTTTAAGTCTGCTGTTTTAAATCAGAGATAACTGGAAATTATTTATATCATTGATTGGTTTATAGGAAATATCTTCCTCACTGTTTGCCAATGATAACATCGATCTATATATTTGGTGAAATATCGGGTGCATTAATTGCTTTTTCTAAAAAAAATGTAATAGTGTTCTGGACAATGAAGTTTGTTTTAGAAGCGAGTCAAATGCGTCAATACAGAATGTAAACATCGAGTGTAGGAACAAGGTCATTAATAAATCAAGATTCAGAATATATATATATATATATCAGTGCAGTGAATTCATGTCCATTTGTGCTCTTCAGAGCAAAGAGAGCGCATGCTACAAGATATATCCACAACCACAAGTGTACAAAAAGCATCCCATGCTGCACCAGAGTGACACCTTACCTCACCCTCTTCCACCTTTTTTTTTTATCAATAGACTGACCGCTACTAATGGTATGTTTGGAACAATAAAACAACAACATAAAGAAGACATATTTTGAACATATCACAGCTCAAAGCAAAGCCAGAACCTACAAAAAAAAATGGAGGGAGAAATAAAACATTTTAAACCAAAACATACATAAAAAAAAACATAGAAAAGTAAAAACATAGCATTAAACAAAAATGTTTAATTATTTCAGCAACAAATAAATCCATTCTAAAAAAACCTTTTCAAATGTCTAAAATTATGGTGATAAGTTTATGAAAGCATGCTGTGAAATTCAAATTAGGTCTTATTGTGTGTTTTTTTTTGTTAAATACATTAAAAAAGTATATTCAAAAGAATTTTTTTTTAAAGAATATAACAAAATTAAACAAAAATGAACTAAAAAATGACTAAATATTGGATAAACTATATAGGTATGAAACAGACATTTAGACACATCCATAACATGCAGGTAAAGGGGAATGTCTTTCTCCAGAGAATTTAAAGATTTAAAAATTCAACATAAAAGCTAATGTGTGCTGTGATAACAGTTACATCTGGGAAGATACTTTAAGGTGAACATGTTTCTTCTACTGTTTGAACATCACAATGATTTGGGTGGGTAGAATGATATTCATCTAATTCAAAACATCTAAAAACATGAGCATATCATTGTAAAAAGAGAAAAAAATGAAGCTGAAAAATATTTATCAATCATGACGACAACAACAAAAAAGCCACATTGTTTATTTTAAATTCGAAGGGGAGCTACTCACACTCAGCAGTTTCATCAGAGTCATCTCCCTGCCCACAATTGGGCTCCTTGTTGCACTTCAATGATGGTGATATACAATACTTGTTGGTGACACACTGAAACCCAGAACAATCTCCACCTGCAGTAAGAACATTTCAATTTTGTCATTGTTGCTCACAGAGAAAGTATAAACTTCCTGCAATTTTGGCAGCAATTATAAACATATGAACCTAGATTACAGCTTTGAAAGTACAATCCATAAAATACATATGTAGGTCAACACTATTTTTCATGCAACATTTACATTACTTCATCGCACTATGAGGCATGGTGGCTTAGTGGCAGCGCGCTCAACTTACATTCCAAAGGTACTTGGTTTTAAATTCTGGTGAAGGCTATGGTTTGTTCCTGGGACTGGAGAGTGCCCCTGATGGGTATCTGACATTATAGCTGGGGTAAAGTAAAGACGGCTGGGCATTGTGCTAGCCACACATCCACTAGTATGCTGTGGCCACAGAAACTGCTTCACCTATGATCAACTTGGTCTGACCAGTGCTTTACTTACTTACATATTGTACTACACAGATTATACATCTTAGAAATAAATAGACTTTTCTCTCCCCCGCCCACCCTAGTTATTAATCAATTGATAAGCTTACTAGAAATTTTTATTTGTCAGATAAAATTCAAATTTAGAAGCCAAAAAAAAAAGATGACCATTGATACTCACCAGCAGTATGGATTTCAGTCCAGGAAATTTTAAAACCTCTAGCTCCTAAAGATGAAAATGAGCTTACAAATCTGAAAATGTAAAATGTACATGTGTGTATGCATGTGTACATGGAGCAGATATAAAAAATGGGGATTTATTACACAAAAAACTTTGTCTATGTATAAACTAAAGAAGAAAAAAAAAAACTTTGTCTATATACAGGTTCATATTCCATGCAGTTAACAAAAAGTTTTCAAAATGTGATTTTTAAAAATAGTTATAGCAAAAGAACATTTAATAGAGTTATTATTTCTAAATTTAAAAAAAATATGAGAGAATGATAAATATGTCTAAAAAAATAATTCCCTTATCTGTGGGTGAGATTAATAAGACGCAAAATAACCTACGTTATTTTGAATGAATCGTGTAATGACAAATACGAGGGGCTGCTGTCTGAGGATTTCTTCATGCCACATGTGGCGGTCACAGGCCTGACACTGTTGCTGTCGTTGTACAGCCTTAGAACAGCAACTTCGCAGCTTGCTGCAATAAAACAGACAAAGAGATAAATGAACAAATAAAAAACCTTTTTCTGATCTGCATTAGTAAAATAAAATGGGAACAAGCTAAAGTGACTGGGAAATAAATTATCTTTGTTTTGTTGAACACTTTAAAAAAATCTGGATAGACAAAATTATTAAAGGTTGAGATGTATATGCCACTAATAGGAAGTACAATTCATTTTTGTAAAACATGAATTATGCCCCTTTGGTTATTAAAATAGTTGTCCTTTCTATTTAATTGCTTTCCATCAAATTCTAAATCACCTTGAAGTCTTAAAGAAAAAGGGTGGGTATCTTGTAATGTTAATAGAAAAAAAACTTTTCCTGACAATAAGTTGTGATGAGATAACCCTTTACTAAACTATTAATAAACTTGTATATCAGTAAAATAATTAACTTACTTAAAATTACTACTGAATGTTTCTATCAGAAAGATATAGTTTTCTGCTAATTATTTATCCTAATGAGTATGATATTGTTCAAGAAGGGGAGGTTACTTACATCTTTCAGTGGTTCGGCTGTGTGTGCCTTCCAAACTCAACTCTGATATTTCCACCAGAATTCTGTTCTCCCTCCTGCTGGCGTGAATGATCCAGTCGCACCAGCTGAGCTTTGTATACATGGCTGGGTAGCTTGGGCTCTCTATGGTCCCTCCTTTGCCTCCCCCATAAACAACCCTCCCGCTAGAGTAGCTGTCTAGCACTGGACAAGAAGCACCTTCAAAATATAAGCAAAAACAAAACAATTTAACGTTATATTGAAACAACAAAAAAAATAATGGATGTATGCAAGCATTAAAACTGTATTAGCTTAGCTGGATGTCTACATTTCTTTTGACTTTCAAAGACTCCTTATTTGTTCTTCAGGAGATATTGATTTCTGCAGCATTCAACATGAATGCTTCTACATTAAAGTCTATGAAATCATCTGCAGGTGTTGATGGGAGAGCATTACGTGGGATGATGAGGTCTTCATTAAAATCACCTTTGACATTTGACTTGACCGAAACACACCATTTTCCCAAAGTATTTAAATAGTTTCAAAACAGGAGAAATTAAGATAATTATATAACGATAAATGTTTATCTTTTTTCTGCAAAATCCGAATGTGATCAGTTTTGTCAAAGTCCTAACTAATGCTTTTGTTGTAAGTGAGCATGTAATGGGACATGGGGGTGGGGCTCAGGGGGTATTATGAAGATAAAAAAATGCTTTGCATGTGTCAGCAAAACTCCAAAAGTTGCCATGAGCCGAGAATCAAGTGTCATACCTAAATACACTATCTGAACCTTGGATAAGATTTGTATTTACAAGACCTTTAAGGAATCTATAACAGCTGCTGTAAGCTTCAGCCAAGCAATTTATTTCTTCTTTTAATTATACACCTTTGTAGCCCAAGTTATTATGTTTACCCTTGGTTTACTCTGAACTTAAAAATCTTTGTTTCTGTTTAACTTCTTCAATTACACTTATAGCAAGTAATCCAATGCCTAAAACTTATGATTACAATTAAATTTTGTTTCAAATGTATTAATCGTTTTGTCCTTAATGCTTCTCTGGACTAGTTTGATGGCAAGCTAATACAACAGAAACTTCTTTTTTTTTAGTACTAAAAGACCAGAATAATTCGTTTGAGAAATACTTTAGCTTTATTTTTCATTTGTATTTCATACGAACATATAGTTAACATTAGTCTATAAGGGTTTGTGCGAAACTGATTTTAGTATAAGAAAATAAATATGATGTTGAAATTAAAACATTAAATAGAAACTGAAGTTCACAAGCTTCATCAGTTTCTGATTCATCATGCTGTCTATTGGGTTTAGTTACTAAGTGATCTCATTCTTAAACTTACTTATGTTCTTCTTTGGAAGAAACCTGTAGTTGGCCTTAAATCCCACGAAGCCGTTACGTTCATCGGAATGAAAAACCATCTTGAGCAATTTAGCGGTTGCATAAGGGCCTGGCGATGTTTTGCCGCAGTACTTTTCTGTCAGCGTGAAATTCTCTCTGCTCACGGTGCCTAGGTCTTCATAGAAAGCTACGTAGTCACCAGTAATACAGCTGAGGATTACAACAGAGAACAAATATGTCAGCATTCAATTATCTGTTGTTAAAAAGAGTGCATATATATATAATATACATACTTCTTCTATACAAAAGATTATTACATCCTACCCTTCCCGTGGTTTGAGTCTAAGTGCATTTTGAGTAGTGTTTTATATGATGTAATGTTACTGGTTTTCCTGGTTTCCTCAGGCAGCCCATTTCATGCCCAGATGCCACTGAGGATAGTAAATGATTACGTGTTCTTGTGAGTACTTACTTGGGTATGTCATGTTCCGACACGTTGAAGACGGAGAAACTTATGACCACCACCTCGTCTGGGAAGGGACGGAATATGTACTCGCAGTGTAGGTTTGCGGGGTAGCTGCCAGGATGGCGCGGGGAGTTTACCTCCCCTAACTTGACTATGTTACTCTTGTAGTGGAACTTGCACTGCCCTTCTTCTATCTGCTCACCCCGAATACCATAATCTACAAGGAAGAGGATTAACAAATACACACACATAAAACAAACAATAAAGAAAGAAAATTCAAAGAACAATTAAAAGACGGTGGTCTTCAAAGTTTTAAAACTAGGGGCTAGTTCTAAATCCATAAAAAAATCTGCTTTGGGAGAGGGAATTTTTAAAGAAATATATATGATGAAAATTTTAATGCACACTGTTAATAAAGTTGTGGCCACTCACAAGGCCAGGTATTTTCTGCTGCTGAAACAGATTGAGAACCTCTAAGAAAAAAAAAAGTAAGTATCCCTTTCAGATTATTCTTTTCTGTGGCCACAGCCAGCTTACTTATCCCCAACTATTATCAGAGCTGGCTGGACTCAGGTCTACCCTCCAGACCTGTGTAAACAAATCCTAGCTTTCACTAGGATTTAAACTGTGAACTTTTGGTAGGCCAGCCGAGCGAGCTGCCGCCAGGGCCCCCATTTCCTCTAAGAGTATGTAAAAAAACTTTTTACAATAGAGTAAACAAACTAAAGCTTTTTTTTTAATTTTTACATTGTAAAATGTGAATGTCTCTATGAAAATGTATAATTATTCAACCAAATTTAGATCATTTTAAAGAAAAGGAACTCATCTATTTTCCAATCAGAATTTAAAAAAAAAAAAGTTTTGCCTATTTATCAGCAAGTTGAACCCATATCTTGTACCTGTGATAAACTGGTAGGACGCTGTGAACATTCCTGAAATGTTTTTCGGAAGATTGAACACCAGAACCATCCTGGGGATTTGACTGTAAATCACCGGAGGGTTTATGGAACCGCAGTACTTGCCTCGTGCTGTGGACTCACTTATTCGGAAATCTTCCACTTCAATGAGGTACCCTAAATCACAACTAAGGAATGAAACAAATAGTACATATAAGTATACCGAAAGGTCAAAGGTTAAAAAGAGGTAAACAAGGAATGAAATGCTTTAGTCATTAAATATGTTTTAATACAAATTTTAAATTACAGTGATCTCAATCTCTGTCAAGAACTAAATTTATGTGTCGGCTTATCATAAGCTGTATATTATATTTCACTTAAAGCTAATAGAAAATATTTCGTGGAATTATATTTTGGTTCAACTCATTAGGGTATATTTAATGGAAAAGAATATTTTGTTTAAACTCACTAAGGTATGTTTCCTGGAATATATATTTTAACAACAATCATTAGGGTATATTTCTTGGAATATTATATTGTTGTTAAGACTTACTAGGGTATATTTCTCGGAATATTATATTGTTGTTAAAACTCACTAGGGTATATTTCCTGGAATATGAAAGTTGGTGAATGAGATCTTGACTTTTTCCAGGTTCTGGTCGTCCATCAGGCCGTCCAGGTAATAATGGCAGACCACTCCTTTGGCCTCTCCAGGGTACCCCGGCGACACTATCGTACCGTGGCTCTCTTTGTGGCTCATAATTCTGAGGTCACACTCTGTGCCCAGGATGTGCTCTGAACCATTTAAAATGTAGTTGGAGTCTGAAAAAAATAATGAAATGAAAGTCAAAACATCTTGAGAGAGTGAATTAAAAAAAATATTGTTGTCTTATTAGGGATAAAAAATACATTACTATCTATGTATATAAAGTAGACTGTGTGTGTGTACAACCAATTATATTAGTTAATTTGAAGACACGTGACCTTATTGTCTCATATTATACTTTTGAGATTTCACTTCGGACATGTCACTATGCTAGCTAAGTGATTAAGGTATCAGACTGCCATATGCGCAACTTGGGTTTGATTTTCCAGTTAGTCAAATTATTTTGTTCTCCAATTTATTTTATTAAATTATTTTCCTAAAAGTCTTCAGTAAAAATTATTTTTTTAATTATTAGATTTTAGCTTTCTGTTCATTGTAGTTTATAATTTTTTATCTGTAGCTAATATAGGCAGTTTTATTTTCCTCTGGGCAATTTAGCTTGTAATCTATAAATCTGCAGAGCTATATATTGACTTTGGTTACTGCCATCTAAATGGATTTAGATGTTAGTGGATACCTAACAATCTAATTGATACAAAACAAAATACAAACTTTGGTCCAAGTTTCCAACAAATAATAAAAGCATAAAATTGTAAACATAAAATACAATCAAGTTCATTTTCTTGGCTGGTAGTATTAAACCTATATTGAGTTTGAGTAATCATATTTAAAAAAAAGAAATGCAGCATTTACAGGAATATTATGAGTAAGCAATAAACTACTGTGACCATATAAGCTGAAAAAAAACTATCCCACTTAGACTTTACCTTCCCCCAACTAATACTGGGTAATATACATAGCTGAGATCTAGGGTTGTAACTTCAGAACCAGTAAAAATATCCTTTAAAGTAAAAATATCATTTTGCCTGATTAAAAACTAAGACCTTCGGATGCAAAGTTGACTAGACTACATGCCCATAACACATAAAATAAGTAAAAAAAGTTAATCCTTGTCCTGATGGGAACAAGTTATGTTGAAAGTACGGATTACTATTTGGCGATTATATCAAATCCACACATGGCCTTACCTAATCTGACAAAGGTGTCATTGAATTCGTAAGAAATGTTGAATCCTCTTCTTTCAAACTTGAAGTCCGCCCTGTTATCCATGGAGGCATCTGCGAAGGTCAGCCTGCCTTCACTGGTGACAAAGTCCATTCGCAGCGACTCCGTGGAGGAGAAGATTACAGTGGAGCTGTTGTAGCTGCCGCAAAATTTGCCAATTTCTTGCGACTCTTTGGTGAGTCCGTCGAAAATGCGCAGGTAATCAAACGGGCAGCTGTGAATTTGAAAGTTACAAGTTTCTGTTTAGGCTTGATGGATGAAATTTTCAGATAAAGTATTTAGCTCATTTAAACATCTACAGTTCAGTTGATTAATTTTTCATGTAAAGGCCTAGACAAGTAGCCTAATTATTCTCATTTTTTTGCGTATCATTATACTAAGACCTTTAGATTTGCCTTTATACACATACACACAAAATTATTTTAAAATAAATTTTAACTATTCGGTATAGTGGAGTATTTTAAATATATTTAAAAGTCAATATGAAACTTTAATTATTTGCAATATTAAAAAAGACTTCTAGTAAATTAGAATTGATTTAAGAATGTAAAGATATACTATAGTTTACAAATAAAAAAAATTATAAAATGCGTAGTATTAATAAATGAAGGCAACTCGGGGGAAGAAACAGCAAAGTCACATTTGCAAGATTTTCAAGCGATAATCCCTAACTATTACCCTAACCCTGGGTGATTATATTTCAACCTGCTCAAACTGAATTAGTTAGCAGAAAGAATGAAAAAAAAAAGCCTCATAAACAAAGATAGAATTTCAATATAGGCCTATGCCCTCTTTTTATTTACAAGGGAATAACTATAAAAAAAATCTTTGTTTTCTATGTAGCTTCATCCCCTCTGGTCTTTAGTATTCATGAAATTTGTTTATAAAAGTACCATAAGTTTACAGTGAAGTCAAAAGTTAGTAATGCAATACACACACACAACACAATAAGATAGCAAAGGGCTTGAAAATATTAATAATAGCATTAAGTAAAACATAGTGAACATATTAAAAAAAAATTGTTTTTGAAATGTAGTGTTCATCACCATAAAGGTGAAATTTATTTACTAGTAAGGCAAAAGTCTTATTCTGGAATGATATAACCAAAGGCAAGACATAACAAAAAAAGTTAAAAAAAATAATTAAGTAATAAAAAAGGCAACTTACTTTGTAAAAAGCATTTTAGAGAAAGAGCTTACCTCCCTTTAAAAAAACAAAACCAATCAGCAAATCCTTGGTTTAACAGACTTTAAGTTAGTAAAATTCATGAACAACTTTTTGTTCTCAATGGCAAATTATATAGTTATAAAATATTTGTGTTAAATATTTTAAACTATGGATGGCTTAATATTTAAGGAAAAGTCTTATTTATAATCTGCATTAACATTTGTTTTGAGCTATTAAAACATTTAAAAAAAAAGGTTTTAGGCCTATTAGTAAATTTAGAAAACTATAAAAACAATATTAGTCTAAAATTCAATCAAAGATTTTAAAGACTTTTAAGACAGGAAAATGTTTATGTATCAATGTTGACAGCCTACTGAAGAATCAGATAGATCAGATAAGCTTATATTAGATTTTCATCTATGTGGTCAGCACTATCATTCACAATCACACACAGCTATCAGATCTCATATGTCCTGTTGTGAGTTTTCCTTAACTCTCCAACGGGCATCAAATGAATTTTTGTCATCTGATAATACTTTCATTAAAAATTTGACGCCTAGCTAGCTGTACAGTGGTCCACAGGCAGAAAATATGTACTGGTTACTAACGATGGATTCTAAGGTGAAGTCACTGAGACTATTTGTAAAATGTTGTTTCTAAATTTGAATTTTAACACTAAAACATAAAACAACTAAAATATAATATGAAATAGCCATGCACTAAAACCCCTGACTTATGATTCATATTAGAATGTGGCGACAGAATCTATCATTATCAAAAGCACAACAGAGAATTTAATAACATTCACCCTACTTTATGCCGGCACTAAGGCATCCATGTAATGTAAACAAAATAATAAGGAATAAAAAAATGAATAAAGATAAAAATTAGCATGCATTTATAAAAGAGCCTTTTGATTCAGCTAAATAAAATATGCTAAAATTAATGTATATACAGAAACCAATTTTATGCATGAGTTCATTATGGAAGGCAATATTTACATTAGGAGTGCATTCAAAGACCAAAGACCCGCTGTACAGAATATAAAGAAGTAACCATGTTTTGTCTCAACAGCTAATATAGTAAAGTCTGTTAAACTCAAGGATTTTCCTTAACTAACAAAATGCAGGTTCCAGGATCGGATGCAGTAATCTAATAGCACTTTTGTGCTCTAAAAATACAAATTTGTTCACCAATTTTTTTTTAAGCATTCTAATAAATCCTAAATTTTTAATAATGGTATATGTAGCAGTGCCTTTAGAATATAGACAGTGTAAGCCCTATAATCAAACAATATTTTCATTCTCTATTCTTAACCGTGTAGCCAATTATATATTCTAAAAATATTTTTATTGACATTTCTGTAAATTTTCTTTCGGTAAAAGAATTATAGGCGGCTGGTTAGCAAAGTCGACAGCGAGCTCGACTCCCAAGCGCCGCATCAGGGGTTCGACCCTACATCAGGGGTTCGACCCTCGGTGCAGGCAGCCATAAATCCACCGCCGACTTGGAGAGGAGATGGGCGCCGCCAAGTCTACCAAGCCTAAGAGAGGACTAATGGACACCCGGTGTACATTAGCTCCCCCCAACGACCGCCAAGGTTAAGGGACAAGAAGAAGAAGAAGAAGAAAAGAATTATATTGTTAAAGAGAAAAATTATTTTTTCAAGTTAAATAAAGTAAAAAAAAGTTATTTGGACATTAGTTATAGTAGGACTATAACATTAATTTAACTTAATTCAAAATTTACAGATATTAATGGTGATCATTGTAATTGTAATTAAAAAAAAACAAGATTTCTTGTATACAAACCATTAGCAAAGAGAATATAGCATACACAAACAGAATCCAGCTTATCGAAAGAACCAGAATTTAGCATTCAGCATTAACAACCAGATCCAACATAAAGTGCCAGAATCCACCATTAGTAAATAGAATTCATCCATAAACCTTGGTAAACTAAAATCTAAATTAATATGTAAACATTGCAATCAACATGCCGCTAAATCTGAATAAAAATGCAAATTTGTTTTTAAAAATATTTTTTGCTACTTTTAGAGTTTTAATTTAATAATTTTTTTTGTTAAATGATCAAATATTTTGCTTTAACTTGTTTGCAATATAATTTTACACTAATGGATAAAAGTCAAGACATACCGTAATTTTTTTTTGTTTCATTGACCTTGTTACAAAAACTAAATAAGCTAATAGACAGCTTGAAAATTTTCATTTACAAGCCATAAGAAATAGACTTGAAACAACAGGTTGTTACATAAAACACAGATTATTAAAATACCAAACAAAAATTATTACAACAAAGAGAAGATATCTAGAACTACATACAAATACATTCAGTGTTTAGTCATGTGACCAAGACGTGTCAAAACTATCACAAACATTTTCTAGTTCTGCTAAGGCAAGTGCAAATATCTTGTCTGCTTAAATGCAATATAAAAAAAAAACCTCTCAAATGTTGCAAAATATGAAGTTTCATTTTTACACCTGATTGGACAGTCATGGTCACATACATTTGTGTTCTTACCTAGGCTTGCATTGAATCAAGAGCAATGTTATTTCTAGATGATCTTGAAGGCGCCTTGTTTTAGCATCAATATTCCTAAAAGCATCCCCACTCCTTCCTCTAGAATTTTCATCTTTTTACACTGGCTTGCCCTAACATTTTGTTCTTATATCTAACGCGTGCTTTGAAATATGTTTTTTTCAATTAAATAGAGAAATTTGTTATAATCTTTCAGCCTTTTTCCTTTTTTATTTAAGTAACTACGTTATTTTAAAAAGCAAGTAATTAGCCAGAAATTAAATTTATCTAAAGAATGATTTTTAAAAACCATTACAAAAATTAAACCTTTTATACAACTTTGACTTATTATTTAATCCTCCAATTAAACTTATGTGAAAATATATTATAGTTAAACGCAAAGACGAACCGATGAGAGACGCACCGCAAGAAAATTATATACAGGAAAAAAAATAGAGCTATATATATATGTACACCAAAGCTAAAGAGTACACTGAAGTTAGAAACCTCTACATATTACTGCCAAATCAAGCGCAATGTTAATCAAATAAAGGTGTTAAGTACTGGTTTTAAGAAAACAAAATTAAAGGGATTTAGGCGTGAAATAAAATTAGGAAATACTTTTGTTAGAGAGAGAAGCAACCACACATTAGTAGACCAAAAAAAATTATAGGAAATACGATTGTGGTGCTATGTAGGTTCATATAATGACTTACTATTCACCCCCATGAAAGAGTGAAAAGTCTTCGAAGACTAATTTTATCCTTTGTCCTGGTTTTCCTTGCAATTTGTAGAAACATATCGAGTTGTCAGGGTAAACTCCTGGGTAAGTTGGGGATGTAATGTGACCTTTGGCTTTTGTTTCGTAGCGTATAACGTAATCACACATGTGGTTGGCCACAGTGGCCATCTCATAGGGAACTGAAAGAGAAGATACTGCAGACACTTTGGGATATCCACACTGTTCATTACCTGCTAGACTAAACTAGACTACAACATTAGTGTTTTAACTTATTTCAGTGTATTGCAATTATTTAAAAAAAACATTTTTTATAAGTGGAAAATCCAATAAGATATTTATATAAAAATCAATAAAATTACCACATAATAAACACATGTTATAATTTCAATATGGGTGCTTCTTGCCACATCAGAAAGTGGATTTTTAAATGTCTACAAATGGACTCAAAATAAAAAATAATTATTTAATTTTAATGAAATGGAATTTTTTTCATTTTAAGCAAGTCTCAAAAGGAAATATTGCATTTAGCCAAATATTTACAACACTTTAGCCACTTTAGGCAATACTTAATAGACTATTTTGTCTATCAAAGAGAAGCATGCATATATCATTATATAAAAGAAATACTTTTAGGCCTAAGAAATAAACTAAGTAGTAGGCCAAAATTATATGAGTTCATGAATCACTATGAGATCTATATTTGGGATATCCACACTATTATCCACCACATTATTATTACGGTAAGTGAAAAAATTTAACTATCCATAATAATAACAGACCTAATTAGCTAAATTATTAGTAGATCAACTTTTTCTCAGATTTTCTGTAGTAGAAATATCATAGCAATATTAATATCTAATATTATTTAAAAAAAAATAGAAATATATACTATATAGCCTAGGCTTAAGCCCTAAGTATAGGCCCTAATCAGTGGGTTTTAATTATTAGCCCTTTTTTCTTTTCACAATTCCCAGTGAATTGAGTGAAGATGTGCATGTCTCAAATGAGAGTGTTGAAATTAATTCTAAGTTTTAAGGAAGAGCTAAAATTTGGTTTAAATAGTTTGTTGTTGTTGTCGGGAACCCATGGCTCGCGAGCCGGATGTGGCTCTTTTGATGGCTACATCTGGCTCGCAGACAAATGTTCGATTATTACAAAAATTAATTTTTTTAGACTTTTTGATCTGGGCCTACATATTAACTCATTCCGTGGATTTGACTCGGCGCTTCTGTGCCAATCCACGATATATCGTTGATTGTGTTTTCATAGCTTATTTCATTGCTATAGGCCTAGCCTATTAATTCGACTTTTTATATTATCAAACAAATGACAACTCTTTCTGCTTCCTTTTTGCTTGGTTTACTTTCGGTTTTTAAATAATAATGACAATTTTTTATCGATTTCTGTTTAAACTTTTGTACACAAAGCATATAGCCACTCCTACTCGAAATGTTTCTAGACCTTGGAACTTGTCAAATTTGCTATTAAAATAACTTTTATTGCTAATTATTAATTTCTATTCATCAGATAATAACTTTAAATCATTTAAATCTGGTTTTGAGGACTGTCAGTTTATTTTAAAGAATTCAACATTCGTGGTTAGGCCTAGCCTTATGTAAACGATATGGAAATGTATAGGTTCGGAGTTTTGCGGCTGATACTAACATTACTAAAATGCGTATAACTCAATAACTATATGGGATATTTTCAAAATTCAAACTGCATTCTGATCTGGAATAGATATACCTTTAGTGGTTTTAAGCCAAATAGGATATCTGCTACGCATAGGCCTACCATATAAAAATCTGTTAAAATCGATTTTTTTTTGCTCCTTTTTTTAAATACAAAATATTTGATCTCTAAAAATTACTAATAATGATGTTAATATTCTTCTAATATTGTTTTAACTTCTACTTATTATTATTCCCTGTTTAACTTCCTTTAATTTGATATGAATTACAGGTATCTTGCTAAACAAATACCTTTAAAAATTTATGAATAAATAAGGAAGGGCACCCTAAAAAATTTCTAGCGGTCTAAAAATGGTCTGGCACAAACGCGGTAAACCCCTCGGCACAGAATGAGTTAATTGCATATATAGTATAAGTATAAGCCTAGTCTATATACTATATCAATATTTCATTCAAAAAATGCGCTAAAGTGTAGCCTACTGCAGCTCAGCATCAGAAGAATTCAGAGACTATGACATAGCATTATCATTGTAGGCTACTGTTAGTGTTGAAATTACACAAAATGCACACATTTACTTGAATTTTTAGTTTTAAACATAATTTATGGCTCTCACAGAATTACTTTTCAAAATATGTGCTGGTACATGGCTCTCACAGAAAAAAGGTCCCCGACCCCTGCCCCTGGTAGGCCTATAGGTATAGGTATAGGCTATACGCCCACTTATAATTAAAACCTTACCTGCAATGTTTAGCAAAACTGTGGAACTACGTTCATTATTTCAAAAAACAAGCAAAACAAGCAACAAAGTGGTAAACATATTTCCCATTGACAGCTTTCCTTTGCTTGCAATAACTATAACTGGATCTATGTTTCTTTTTTTAAATTTAAACTAAAATAAAACTAGAAATTGAAAAACCCCCACAAAAAAACAGCTATCAAAAACTCGACAAAACATCATTAAAAATGGTATTCGCTTTTTCAGAAGATAATTAATTATACATATTGAATCGATGTAATTATCATGTCGAAGAATTACATTAGGTGTCTGCAACAGGCTTTTTAGCGTTCGACACAGAGCTTCTAATAATGTAGGCCTAAATAATTGTTCAGAGTGGGTATAATTTAATTGCGTTTAATGCTGCTCAATGACAAAAAATGGTGCACACCCCTGCTGTAGCCTAAACTAGGCATATGCTATCCCGGATTTTGGGGTTTTTTTTTTTTTTTCAGACTGTTTTCTACATCCCCTCACAGAATGATTGTTTACATTAAATATATTATAGGAAATCTTTTTTAAGCATAAACAAATTTTGGTGGAAAAAAAAAATCGAAACCAGGCCCTGAATGTAGGCCTACTCTAATTAAATCATTTTCGCTACACTACTAAACAATACCTCAAGTTCTTCGAATGATTCTACTAGACTAGTTACAAACCAGTTAGGCCTAGCTGAAATCTTAAGTTATTCATAATTTTAAGTATTATAGAGACTCTTAGAGTATAGAAACAAAGTATTAACAGCTTTCACGGAACACAAATCCTACCTGCATCAATAAACTCCCATGTTCCGTTGAAGCCACTGCTGCTCTTCTCGTGGTTTGAGTAGAACCACAGAATGAGAATATTTTTCGTAGATACGACCACTTTGGGCAGATGGTCTTTCCCCTCTCCACAAAACGGGCCGGTCATTCCAGCTTCCAAAAGATTTTCAGTCTCCTTCTGGAGTTGTGAGTAGATTTCTACGTAGTCGTAGCAGCTGTAAAATAATATTTTAACATCGAATTATACTCTTATAAAAGAGAATAAAGTATTAGATCTAGTAAGATGAGGCGAAGAACAGAGTTCTTGCTATATAAAAAAAAACACCAGAATAACTTTGATAATAATTGGGGCTCGGGAAACAAGACTACAGATTGAGAAACGGTCTTTGAACGAATGGATAATTAGGTTCATCTGTGGCCGAGCGGAAGCGCGTTAGAATCCTGGTGGAGGCTAGGATTTTTTTCTTGGGACTTGCAGGTGTCTCTGAGTCAGTCTACCCAGCTCTCATTAGTTTGGATAAAGTTAAGGCGGCTGGGTATTGTGCTCGCCACACATCCCCTAGTATGCCGTGGTCACCGAAACTGGTGAACGCTGCTTCACCTGCCCTATGGATCAATTTGGTCCAAAGGGCATTTTACCCCATGTAAATTTAGCCACGAATATTATACACTTATCGGACCTTCGGATATCTAATTGAGCGAATTCTCGTCATCCTGTCATTCTGAAACTTGGAAAAGAAACGTTAAGCCCACCACAACACATTCTTTTAAATTTTCAACCACATTCCCGCACTCTAACCCGCAAAAATCGGTTTTTAACTGCTTTTTCCTCATTTCACATTATGGTGCGCATTTTAAAATCCATGTTAAAAGCAATCTCTATTATAAATGCCACATTTCCTCTATTATTCCAAGAAATTTGGTTTCGGTCGGCCCCTTATCTTACCTTATACGTTACTATAAAGAAGATTATTACGTCATACGCCATCCGTAGTCCGAGTCTATTCTTGCATTTCTATTGTTTTAAATGATGTTAAGTTACCGGTTTTCCTGGTTTGTTCAGGCAACCCATTCCATGCCCGAATGCCACTCGAGAAGAAAGAGAGTACTTACATGCATTTGTTCTCGCATAAGGGATAAGGAAAGTGTTTTTGTCTTTATGTTTATCAGATCTTTGCAACAGGTTGTTATTGGGTTGTTTTCTAAATTAGAAATGTAATGTAATGCCAGGCCCTTTTGTACTGAGCTGCACAATTAGCAGCAGACCTATTTCACTTTATGGGCACATGATTATGGTAAGTTAAATTTATATGTTATACAGTTATCAGTTATCAACGATCAATTTGATGGTCTAGCGTAAATATTTGAGATTTCGCTTAGACTTTATCAATCTGAGATAATCTGAGATAAACAGTCATTTAATAAAATCAATATATCCTGCACCAATATCCATACACAGTTGAAGATACAGAATCTATGCGATAACATCAATATTAATACAACACGACTTACATATGTACTCCTTACGTTCGTTATGATTATAATTAGGTCTATAGAGAAATACCCAAAACTTTCTCAAATTAAGAAAATGATACATTTATTGAAATATTCAACAAAGAAAAATTCTTTTAAAAGAAGAAATATAAGAAAAATGTACGTCCTACTCTGAAAATATGCAAGTTGTCTAACGCAGCGGGCACACCATGTCGTATCGACGGGGAAAAAACATGTTTTCCACGTGTTTTTGTGGTTTTCACGTTTTTTTCCTAGTTGATACGACGTAGAGTGCCCGCTGGAAAGATATATATAGACTATTATAGGGGTCGGCAACCTACGAAATGCGTGCTATGCTTGGCACGCCGATGCACTTTTATTGGCACGCGGAAGAGGCCTTACAAACCTTCTCAAGTCTCTTCTACAAGAAATTTAGTGCTACAGCAGGATGCCTTTTAGGCTGTTGGCACGCTGAATGAATTAGAAATCCTACTTCGGCACACTGTTATCAAAAGTTTGCCGACCCCTGGACTATTAGATAAATTAAATGTAGGTCATTCTAAAACTAAGTAGGCTACTATCTATATATGCTTTAGTACTTTAATGACTATTATTAATTTCCTTATTTTCTGACGTACATTTCTCAAACTATGATAATAGAAGCAGACCACCATATTGCTTGGCATATTTTCAATTTAAAAGGCCCGTAATTCAAAATTTATCGTTGCATGTGTGACGGGAAATGTAAAATCGAAACTGAAAGTAGAACTCTAAAAAAACAGCACAGTGCGTGGTAAATGTTTATTAATAACACCGATGATTATTGGTCAACACTAAAAAAAACAACACACAATTTTATAGCTGCCAATTATCTAAGACTAAGTCGCTTAATTCATTGATTATTGCGTGTGTGTGTGTCATGGAAATCTTTTAAATTAAGCACACTATTCAATCACACATTTATCTTGTCAATCTAGTATAGACCTAGATCTAAAAGGTAAGCTATTTTCTATTATTAAATCCTTGTCTAGTCACTATTATCATGCTAAGTATTGCAGTTTTTACCCGTCAAAATAACTGACAAAAGAAGGACCATTTGTTGCGTTTTCTTTTAACTGTGTTGGATGTGATACTATTTTAATCGTCCCCCATTGTCGCATGTGGGGCCGTCCGTAAATGACGTCACGCACGCAGAGCGGGTTAAACATTTGTGAAACTGTGTGACGAGGAGGTGGGTGGTGTAGTTTAAACAATCTGAGGTCTAATAAAAATGTGCATCTTTAAATGAAATGTCGTTTTTTCTTTCTTTTTTTCTTTTACAAATTTCAAGGAATTTACTAAGGTAATTTTATTGTTTATTGTAATAGTCATGCAAAAATGACAATAAAAGTTGGAATCAAACATGCTAAATTTCCAATCGAAAATATGGTAAGTTTCTTTTTTAGGGAAGGGAAAGGGAAGGGGGTGCATTTTTTTTTTTTTGCGACGTCACATTGGAAGAAGGCGTCTGACAGTTTGTGACGTCGGGGATGGAAGTGAGAGTGGGTTTGAAAATTGGTTAAAACAGCGTGCCGTCGTTTATGGACGACCTTCTATGTATATCACTACTGTATACAATTTGCTATATGCAAGTGTTATTACCCGGCAATTTTCATTTGATTGGAATTAACGGTGATCATAGAATTAAACAGTGTACAAAACATGGTGGGTAACTTCTGGTCATTAAACCGTCGTTCTAAATTTATCTGACCTTAGAGTAGGCCTACACATGTGTTATCACGATATGGGTTACAGCTTTCAACGACAGTTGTATTTATGACGCTAATAAAGGCTGCTTATCTCCCTCCTTTTTTTTTATCACCCTTTATAGTTCGTAAAATTTATAGATAGTCTAGTGTGAACCGGTAAAATAAAAAAAAATTTAAATGTCCTCCAGTGCGACATGAATCAATGAACTATTTTATAATTTAAAAACACATGTTTTTTTTATAAATTAATTAAGCAGTTATTATTACTTAAAATTTAAAAGTAAGTAGTAAATGACAGTAATAATCAATGAGCCTACTTTGTAATATTTGCATATTTAATATATAGCACTTATAAAGGGAATTTTATATGTTAATTGTGACTAGGTCTAACAAACTTATTTTATTAGATTTTTCTGTCTTAGATGTAAACTGATTTAATAATAAAATAAAATATATATCTATTAGCATTAAAAATGAGCATCGACCAGTCTCACAGTGGGCACACCACGTCGTATCGACGGAAAAAAAAACGTGGAAACCACGAAAACACGTGAAAATCACGTTGTTTTTTCCTGTCGCTACGACGTGCTTTGCCCGCTGGCATACATATACAGCGACGTGTATCCATTTAGATCTACTTAAGACAATGTAGAAGTTGAGTATATAAAATTGGTAATACCTACTATTATTCCAATCATAGTTTTTATTTTATTTAGCATTTGTGATGACCAACCTCTGTAAAGCTATGTCTCAAAATAAAGGCCTCATTTCCATGATTCAAACAAAACTGAATTTAATCAACATACAAAAGGCGGAGCTGCTTAATGTGTTGGATGGCTACGTTCAGAAGGTAGGCACCACGTCCAATTATCGGGAATCGGTAGGCTAAAATTTAGGATGCAATTGGCTAAAGAACCGGCTTAATAATAAGATATTCGGCTCGGAAAGGGAAGGGGGGGGGGGAGCCAATGTTAAAAAACAACGTATAGGGTGCAATAATAAATCCATTGCTTTTTCCTTATGAACATTTATGTACATGTATAATAAAACTTTAAACAGGTGTAGATAATTTCATCTTTTCCATGCGCTACACACCAAAATGGTCGCCCCTGAATTTTAATTAAAATATAAGGAGGAGGGGGCAAGAAAATGATATTCTAAAAAGAGACTTTTATTTTAACAAAATGTTAGAACTGTATATATTCAATCAATCAATCAATCAATCAATCAAATTCCTTTAAGTCCTCAGTTAGACATAGGGCCTTGACAATGTTTATCCACTCCTTCCGGTCTTGAGACAGTCTTTTAAGACCTTGCCAATACATTTCCGTTTCTTTCAGTTCTTTATCCAGCGTTCTACTCCTGGTGGTATTTGGCCAGCCTCTCTTCCTGTTTCCATGTGGATTCCACTATAGTGTTTGGCGGGCCATGTTGCCCGTTTTTTTTTTTATTAGAGTGTGCCCAATCCACTTCCACTTCCTCTTTTTTAGTTCGCGTAAGATGGGTTTCTGGCCAGCTGTTTTTTTAGACTTCTTCATTTGGGATGAAGTCATCCCATCTTAGTTTTTAGAGCTGACAAGAGTAAAACCAATAAATTATCACTAAACCAAGAAGCAATAGAGGACAGAAGGGCAAGATATAAAGAAGTCTAGTAATAATACATAAGGTTTTTAATCATAACATAGAAATACAACACAGTAACACATGGTCGAGCTATGTGTGTGTTGGCTTCCATTTGTCTCGAGAGACGACGGAGTTTATTGTGCCCTTGGGGAATGTGCGCTCCTGGCCTTGCAGCCAGTGCCCTCACATAGGGGGGGGCAGAGGGGGGCATATGCCCGGGGGCGGCACTTCTGGGGGGGGGGCGGCACTTCTAGGGTGGCGGAAAATATAACCTAAGTTCATACGAGAAATTTTGAAACACAAATTGTCAACAAAAGGAATAATGGATAAAGATGGTAGAAGTTAACTTCTTATTTATTTAAACTCAAACTGTTTTATACAAATGTTTCACTTTTAATAGGCTCACAAATGTTTCATAAAAGATTGGTTCATCTAGAATATTCTAAATAAAAATTTGCATTTTTAAATTTCTTTAATCAAAATAATTAACTAAGCGCAGGCACTAAACAAAGCAGTTACAGTCACTCATAGATTCTCAACGGGGGCATTGTCGCGCCCCCAAGGGGCGGTGAAAAGGTCTGGGGAGGCGCTAACTTTCCCGGGGGAGATAGGAGGGCGGTGAAGGACCAGTGGGCGGCACGAAAGTACTTTAAGAATTTGTACTTTAATTATAATAGGCCTACGGTAATCTTGAACTTGTTAAATAATGAATCGACTGTTTCACTATTGACTCTTGTCTATTGTGTAATTGTGATGTAAAAGTCATTCAAAGCTCTTAACATACTTAATCTTGATTTATTGCTATAATTAGACTGTTTCTGAGAAAGGCAGATGGGGGCAGTGATTAGAATATTGATGAAATGTGACATAGAACCTAACTGCTGCTAAACATCTGCTATCACCCAACAGAACATGTTATACGAATAAAAAGTAGGAATCGCATTGATATTTAGAAGTTGGGGCTCGGGTCAATTTAAATAAAATATCTGGATTGGTTCGATGGCAAATAAAATTCGGCGAGTTCGTTAATTATCGCAGTTTCAGATCGGTTTGATTCTAATTTAAATAAAATATGATTTATAAAAACAAGCGTTGATATCAACTTGAATTTAAGAAATATAAGTTGAGCCAAAGAACTATGCAGAGACGAATTGATGAAATGGCAGGTGATGAATATAGTACATTGTGTGGTTATCTAAAACATTCCAATTTTCCTTAAAATTGTATGAGTACATGCTACCAAACAATTAAGCGTTACTTTTATTTTATTATAGAAGGGAAAATTGCCAATTTTTCTGAAAAAAAATAAATAAGTGACACTAAAGGCGAATCTACATTACTTGAACTAAAAGACTTTTTTTATATAATTGTGTTATCGTGGATTGATGTGCCAGACGTATTAGCTGTGTGATCTCATCGACAACCTTTAGTTGCTAAATAATCTCATTTATTGTATGCATCGCTCACTACACTACGTAATTACTGCAGACAACAAATAAGAAGCGATACATTCAATGATAGATTGTTGAGTTATGCATTGAAAATAACAAGGAATACAAATCGTTTGTTACTGCATACAGGATGGTCATCAACATTTTTTATAGATAGTATAATTCTTTGATTCGATGATAGAGGTTTTGGAAAGCAAAAACGATTATTTGATAGAAAATCTAATAAAATTGAAGACTGATAGGCCTATCACTGATATAATCGATTTATATAAGTTTAAAAAAAATTATTTAAAGGTGATGACCCACCAAAAAGATGATATTTTCTTAAATGTAAAAACTTTGATTGTACATATGCAAGTTTGGACGGATAGGTCTTGCATTTGTAAAGAAAAAAACTGATGAAGACATAGATTTTTCTACTTGCTTATTGTCAACAACTTGAAGCACTTAATGGTAACTTTAACATTCGATTTAAAGACCTTGTGATTGTTTAGGTGAGAATTCCTGATTGGTTTTTAGACCTTCTTTTCTAATAATGAAATATTAAAATCAGTCCTACCTTTACAACTGCATGAGGAATTGATTGAATAAAAAAAACAATGAAAAATAAAAATTGAAATGTATAAGAAATGGGCTATAATGAGGACTTTTGGTTGCAAAAGGGCATCAATCAATTTCACTAGGTCTTTTGATGTTGGCAACAATTTTTATTGCATTTCCATCCCCCTATTTAGTGAAAAGAGAAGCAAGTTGCAAAAAATGGAGCGTGGAAACCCAAGGATTTTAATAACCAAAATTGAACCGAACAGATACAGACTGCTAGCAGCATACAAGCTTCACTTTAATATTGATTTTGTTTTAAAACCTCTTGTGCTACAAATTTTTTTTATTAATAATAGAAAAGATATGTTCATTTCATTTCTTTTTAGGATCATAAAAACGCACACAAATCTAGTCGTCCTATACAAATTTTATGCGGCAAATTTAAATCATTAAGGGGAGGGGGCGGTGAGCGAATCAAAATTGAAAATAGGGACGGTGAGCTGAAAGAGTTTGAGAACATATGAGTTACAGTATGAGGGGGCGCCACTGAAACTTTTGCCCTGCGGCGCCACATAGGCATGTAAGGGCCCTGCTTGCAGCTTCTGCTATGGCTGTGCAAGCTCACATGCGAGTGACAGTCCCTATTGCACGTCCGGCACAGGAAGGCATAACTGGTCATGGGCTGGTCTCTTCTTCCCTTCCTTTTGGTGCGCTTCTCATCAGCGCGCTATACACATCAGAGAAAAGAGGACTGCGTTCAAACAAAATCCATCTACAGCTCAAGGTACCAAGCGTAAAAAGACAAACATTTGCAGCTCGCGCATACAGCGTCGAAGCACCTATGTGGTGGAATGAACTCCTGAACACAATTAAACATGCCGACACTATAGACATTTTAAAAACAAAACTAAAAACACACTTTTTCGATATTTTAATTACATAAGGTAAATGTAAAGCGCATTCGAAGACTTTGTTATGAATAGCGCTATTTAAATATGTAATTTATTTGTAATTTGTAACAATCTTTTACAATACTCATATAAACATACGGACAAAAACACTTTCCTTATCCCTTATGAGAGAACAAATGCATATAAGTGCTCTTTCTACCCGAGTGACCCGAGTGGATTGGGTTGCATAAACAAACCAGGAAAACCAGTAACTTAACATACTTTAAAACACGGTCAGACCACGGATGATCGTAGGACGCTAAAACCTTTATTTTTATAGAAGAACCATCTGTAACATATAAGATTATATTATATTTTGTGATTGTGTGTGTGTTTTCTCTAAGCAAACAGAATCAGCAGTGGAATCGCTTCAGACTGAAGTCCAGAATGTCGACCGACTCAGAACGATCAACTCTAGCCTGGAGACTGCGTTAAACTTGCTTTTCAAAACTTACGAAAATTTCGAAGGTAAATTTCTTGGACTAAAAAGCTTGTCACACAATAATTTATTCCAGAGCAAGCGACTATATTTGTCAATAGTGGAACTGCTAATGAACGCTTGGCAGTTCCACCTTAAGAGGGTTACTTACTTCTGCCCGACAGAGACAACGATATTAAACAGCAACAATCAACGCAGTTAACTATTCTATGCTGAACGCCGCTTTAGCTGGCCCAATGGATCAGTTTCGTCCGACGAGTACTTTACTTACTCCATTTATTTACTATTCTAAGCTACTGCAAACCATATGTATCTAGTTGGTTCTTTTTCGAAGATATTTCAGTTTCGTTTAAGATGTAATGCTATGTTGTTTTTTTTTACTGTCCGTCAACTGAGCAACTCAATGAAATTTTCACTGAAGCAAATTAACCCTTACAGTCCCGGGCGCGTATATAGCGGAACTGAAAGCAGCATAGATAGAAGTAGGTCGGTACGGGAAGGGTTAACGTAGCGCTGTAGTTTTGTTTTGGTATATTGTTGGGTATCTTTTCTGAAAGCCTTGGGTGTAAAATCTTGTTACACACACAAACAAAAAAAGCCCGGGAATTTGTTTTTATCTGAATGGGTCTGACCGATAGTCTGCAAAAAGTCATCAAGTGCAATTCTACTTTTTAAATATTTTAAAATATTTTCAGCTGTTGACGTACCTAAAATGCTTGTTTGGTTGTTGTGATGGTCACATAATCCTAGTGTATGCCCTAAGGAAACAATATTAACGACTGAATTTTATGGGCTTTCAACAAATATTTTCAGGGATTGCTGAAGTCGTGCCACAGCTTCACACGGAGACAGCGCAAAATGTGATTGCGTCATCAACGTCTAAGAACAGCCAATCAGACAGTCCAGGTAGGGCGAATTATAAGCATTTCCCTCCCCTTTCCGGGCTTTTAAATAATATACTGTTGCCTTCGAGGCACGGCGGCGTGGCGCCTTTATTTTTCCTTAACTAATGTCAGGTACCCATCAGAGTCTGGAAGACTCAGGGACACCCTCCAGACCCTTGAACAAACTCAAGCCTTTACCAGGATTCGAACCCAAGATCTTCGGTTATAAATTTACTTTAAAAAAAACCTATTTTATTTAAACAACCTCCAATAAGGTAATACTTACATATAAGCCTACTATATTATGTATAGCTGTAAAAATATAATGTAAAACAAAAAATTGTATAGCTGTTTACACACATATAGTCTAGAAGTAGAAAAGAAGAAGTGATTTGTCAAAGCCAATCAGATATATGTGTTAATGTGTTAGAGCGAGTTTTTAAAACTAAGCAGTTAAAATATTGATTTTTCTTTTGTCGTCAGTTGCTGTTGAGTTCAACAGACGTCTGGAGCTTCTGGAGATAGCCGCCACTTTCCAAGACGAACAAAACAGGAATTTAATGTCTGCCCAGGAAAGGCAGCAGCGAACTCTGGAGGAGCAGGCCAGCGTTTGGAAAGATTCTCTCAAAGACGTGGAGATGAGACGAGCCTCGGAGATGCTGACCCTAAAGCTGCAGAGAGATGACATGGAGGACAGCCTGACCAGCCTGATGTCAAATGTCAAATCACTACACGAGGTGGCTAAGGAACAGCACAATCAATACTCAGAGACCTTTGTGGACAAGAAGGTGTTCTGCCAGGTTCTGGAGCGTACCGTGAAGATGGAGAAGCTAGCCGAACAGCTGGCTGGCTCCTTGGAGGCTGCGGAGTTTGACGTGAAGAACGTCATGGATTGGCACAAGGAGCTGGAGAAAGAGTGCAAAGTGACCAATGCCAAGGTCGCCGAAACGGAGGTCAGAGTTCAGGGCTGCACAGAGAGATTAGACCAAGAAGAAAATAGCTTGACGATACTTGCGGAGACGGTTAAGAGATTGGAAGAATGTGGTATAGGCGAGATAAAGCCTCTAAGGGAGAGTTACGAAAAAGTTAATCAGGCCGTAAGTATCAGCTTTACATACAAAACCTTAGCATATAACCATATGCCGATTCCGGATACACATCCCATATACACATCCAGGGGCGAAGCCACAGGGGGGGAGGGGCTGAGGCGGGTTAACCTCCCCTAGTATTATCGGAAAAAAAAATGCCCTAGTTTTTTGTTGAAATAGGTAGGCTACTAATTTCGCTAAAAATTTGGCACGTGTTTGTCAGGAAAAATTCATCCCCCTCCCCTTTGGAAAAAAATCATGGCTCCCCCCCCCCCGACACATCTCATATACACATCCCTTATACACGTCCCATATACACATCCCATAAACACATCTCGTATTCACATCCCATATACACATCCCGCATACACATGCCATAAAATATTGCAAGACATTGAAAGTGCCAATGCATCCAGGTGTTCTTAAATTACTTTTCATAGCTCCATCTGACCTGCAGACTCATTGCTGTAAAGCTGCTACCACTGGACAGGCTCCGAAAAAGTCTTAATAATCAAATACGGAACATGTCATCAAACCGGCTACTTCAATATAAGGTAAGATCTTGGTACAACAATTTACAGAGCACATCTATTTTGAAGTGTTTGAAATTGTAATGGAATCTCTATCCGAATCTTAAAATTAAATCTGATTGAAATAGGCTATATCTGGAGATACTTTAAGAATTTAAAACAATGTTTATTTGATCCGTTTTTTTTAATGGAAATCTAATAAAGAGAAGACAATAAGCAACTATTTACAATAGAAGAACCACTGAGCTATATATACATGGACTGCTCAATCACTTAAAATTTGTGGGGAAAATGCAGACTCTTATTTATAGATAAGTATTACCAAGAATTTTTCTCCTATCATAAAAGTTTGCATTTTTCTCCGACATTTCTATGCTTTATTTTAAATGATTGAGCACTCCATGTATATATAGCTCAGTGAAAAGAACACATATTTTAAGTTCCATTAAAGCCAATTTATAACAAAAAAATTATTAACTCCAACTACAATAAAGGCGAAAGAGCGTTTGGACGAGTGCGAAAAAGAACTGGGCGCATTCAAACATACACTTCAGCAGCAGGACAATATCATAGCCTCGACGGCAAGTGCAATACAGCAGGACGTACTCAAGCAAAGGAAGGCGTGCAAGGACGACTGGACTAGTGCACTTCAAAGGTTAAAGGGCGAACTGGAGAAGGACAACGCGGCGAAACATGGACTCTGCCAGGCAGGAAACATAACTCTCAGTAACATCATTAAACAGGTAGTAGAGCTTATAGATTAAAAACAAAACAAAAACTATACAACTATTTTTTAACAAAATTAATTTAAAAAAGAATCAATAGACATTAGACATAAAAGGATTTTTAAGTTAAACAACAATTCACCTATATATCTTATCTTATAAGTTTACAGACGTTCCTTCTAGATAGAAGATTATTATGTCCACTAGACCCAAAACTCCTGCAGGGCGACAGGGATCCGCCGGTGGCAGGGCTAGAACCCGCGACCTGTCAGTTGGTTTTTTGGTTGACAGTCCGGTGATCTAACCACTGGACCAGCCGGCTTCACAGATTAACAATCTATTTATAATTTTTGAATTTTTTAATGGATATTATGTATACTCGCAATATAGTTTACGAACTAATGATAAATACAATTAAAATATGAGTAAACAGGCCTATTTGTAACAAGGCCCGTAACTAAAAGGTAGAGAGGCCTGGTAGAGAGAAGGGGCTAACCAATCTGTCATCAAGGATCAAGGTTTAGGTAGACGCCAAAGTGACAATAATATGAAGAAAAAATATGTTTATAAAAATAGTGACTTATTGTTATTGACTAAAATTTTAGTTTAAGTCAAATAGTAACTTTACCACACTATCTATCATTTGCCTTGTCCTCAACGCTAGCTTACTAATAAATGAAAATTAATATTATTATTAATATTATATATGGGCGCCAAGTTTCAGTCCTCCCCACCACTACACGCCCCAGGTGCCATTTACCCTATTTACGCCACTAAACATGATTTTTATCTCGAAATAAAATCCAGCTATATAAATATATTAAATTTAAACATATGAATATTTTCATCCAGTCATTATGTAATCTATTTGTATTCACCATAAGAACTCTAACGTTAAGGGGCACGGTAATCGTGCGGCAGCACGTTCGGATGGCGTACCGAAAAGTCCTGGGTTCGAATTCAGGCTAGGATTTTTTATTCTCCCTTGTCTGGAGGGTGTCCCTGAGTCAACCCAGCTCTGATGGGTAACTGGCCATAGTTGGCGTAAAGTAAAGGCGGCTATGCATAGTGCTGGCCTTGACAATCACATATGGAAACGGAAACTGGTGAACGCTGCTTCACCGGACCTATGGATCAATTTTGGTTCGACGGGATACTTTACTTTTACTCAAACGTTAACTTAAAAAGAAAGATGGCCGAACTATTCGTGTCCAATTTTTCAAAACTATCTGTTCTGTTAATGAACTTTTTACTTCATTTATTAAATTTAATTAAAAATACCGATTGTCATTTTAAACATTCTTTTTGTGCGCATTTCAAAGATAAGTCAACGTGTGGACCAATGCGAACAGGGCGCCAGCACCCTTAAAAACAAGATGGAGCAGCACGACAAAAGTCTGTCCCTGTCCGCGAAGGATGTAACTATGAAAGGGTATATAACAGCCACGTCTGCGCAATTGAAGAGCGAGCTGGATACAAGCTTGGAGCAGATGAAAGCTCAAAACGAGGAGAAAATAAATGAAATGGTTTTAGATCGTTTACAAACGATCAAGATGGAATTTGTCTCAGCTAGAGGCAAGTATTAATGATAAACAATGTAAAGTTTTACTTCGTTTATATTTGATTGTATTCTCTATTGCCTGACATCTTGAATCTTGATTATAGCTTGACATGCATAAAATAATTTTATATCTAAATACAGTTTTGACATCTTGAAATATAATTTGAAATATTGAATATAATTTGAAATCTCCTATATAGTTTTAAATCTCGAAATATAATTTGAAATATTGAATATAATTTGAAATCTCCAATATAGTTTGAAATCTTTATATATATGATAGTATTATAGCTTTAGATCAGGGATGTTTATCTGGCGGCCCCTGGGCCACAATACGGCCCGCCATGCCTTTTAGTTTGACTTTGCGTGAGCTTCTAGTTGCAGTTTGTAGTTTGCTTCTAGCTGCAGTTTGTTTTAATTCTTTGTATTAATATTGTAATAGGGATCACGTATTAGAAAACAACTTGAATACTTAAAGTATAACAACGATGTGTCTCTTGGGCAATAACTTTAATTATAACTTGATATGTAGAAATACCAACGACGTCCAATATCCAACATCCAACATCAATCCTCGAGCCTATATCAATACCAATATTCAACTCTCAAGTTCAGTCCAACATAGGACAACCTCTACCTAACGCTGGTAGACTCAGACTGCCCTCTCTCAGTCCAACATAGGACAACCTCTACCTAACGCTGGTAGACTCAGACTGCCTTCTTTCATTCCAACATAGGACAACCTCTACCTAACGTTGGTAGACTCCGACTGCCCTCTCTCAGTCCAACATAGGACAACCTCTACCTAACGTTGGTAGACTCCGACTGCCCTCTCTCAGTCCAACATAGGACAACCTCTACCTAACGCTGGTAGACTCAGACTGCCCTCTCTCAGTCCATCATAGGACAACCTCTACCTAACGCTGGTAGACTCAGACTGCCTTCTTTCATTCCAACATAGGACAACCTCTACCTAACGTTGGTAGACTCCGACTGCCCTCTCTCAGTCCAACATAGGACAACCTCTACCTAACGTTGGTAGACTCCGACTGCCCTCTCTCAGTCCAACATAGGACAACCTCTACCTAACGCTGGTAGACTCAGACTGCCCTCTCTCAGTCCAACATCGGCACCAAGTAAACATATCATGACGTCAAACACACAATTCCTGGTTACTACTAATATCGCACCTATTGCACAAACTATTTCTTATACATGTAACTTCATACCAACTCACGCACCCCCTTATTCTTTTTGCATCAAATTCTATATGCAGGTCTAGTACAAAAAGTTTTGGACAACTCTGCACTAGACTATTTGAATATTTTTTCAATGCATTTTTTTTTTGTCTTTTGTTCATGACAGGCCAGAAAAGTTCTGCTGGTTTTACTGCAAGTCTGGAGGGCTACAGAAACTTTACGAAAGATGATATTGTAAAACCTTACAAGGTCGTCTGGACGGAGGATAACGCGTTTGACGTCTACACTGGGGAGTTTGCTGCGCCTAGGGATGGGACGTACCTGAGCCTTTTCACCCTGATGCAGTGCGGGGAGGGCAAAATCACGGCCCACGTCTGCCGACTGCCTTCCGTTAACAGAGGCCTCAAGATGGTTTGCAAAGCACTGACCAGCGAAGACGAAGGAACGTCCTGTGCTGCCGGCTACATTCGCTTGGCGGCAGGGGATAAACTGGCCCTGAGGATAATTTCAATGTCAGGAACTGCCAAACTTTCTCCGTATACATTTTTCACATGCTGTTTGGTGGGCTCTTGATATACCGGTGACATCTAGACCAGACAGTGTTGTTTAGGCGATATATCTACAAAGCGACAATTAGGCAAGGCAGTGTTGTTTAGGCGATATCTCTACAAAGCGACAATTAGGCAAGGCAGTGTTGTTTAGGCGATATATCTACAAAGCGACAACTAGGCAAGGCAGTGTTGTTTAGGCGATATATCTACAAAGCGACAATTAGGCAAGGCAGTGTTGTTTAGGTGATATATCTACAAAGCGACAATTAGGCAAGGCAGTGTTGTTTAGGCGATATCTCTACAAAGCGACAATTAGGCAAGGCAGTGTTGTTTAGGCGATATATCTACAAAGCGACAATTAGGCAAGGCAGTGTTGTTTAGGTGATATATCTACAAAGCGACAATTAGGCAAGGCAGTGTTGTTGATGTTGAGATAATTCCCCCATACAAAAGCGACATTTAGTCAAGCAATGTCTTCCATACAGAAGCTCATTAAGATCAGGCAGTAATGTTTAGTACAGCGCAAAATGTAGTCCACGCAGTGCTGTTTCCATGATTCCACAATATAGAAGCGACGACCAGGCAGTGTTTTAAAGGCGATTCCTTAGCACATAAGTGGTATTTAAGCCAGGCATTGTTGATTAGGAAATTTCTCCATAAAAAAGTGAAATTTAGACCAGGCAGTGTTGATTAGGTCAGGGGTTGGCAACCTTTTAATATTAGTGTGCCAAAGTAGGATTTCTAATTCATTAAGCGTGCCAAAAGTCTAAAAGTTATCCTACTGTAGCACTCAATTTCTTGTAGAAGAGACTTGATTATAACTTTTGGGCCTCCTCCGCGTGCCATTGAAAATCCCACGGCGCGCCAGGTCTTGCACGCGTGCCATAGGTTTCCGACCCGTGGTTTAGGTGATTCATCAATATAGAAACGACGTTAAAACCAGGAAATGTTGAATACGAGAATCCACGATACAAGGGCGATATTAAGATCAGGTGGCCATCATAGATCAAGACGCTTGTTCTATTTCTCACTCAACAAATTCAAGCCTTTAGAACTAAGTGACATTGTTAAAACTATCAGCAAGTGAACATATGTGATTAACGTTAGGATCTCATAGAGTCGTACTGAAAGGTCAAGCCTCTCATCCACTTTACAACCTTCTTAATAAACATTTCAATAATATTTTCAGAAATTTGGAAACAAACTGTAACTTTTTTTTTTTATGAACGTATTATCGACATTAAATTTGCTTATGGCAAAACATAAAAAAGGAATGGTCCTAACTGCACTTTAAATTAATCTTATCTTTCGCAACCATATTTCATGGTGTTGTTTTTTCCTTCTATATGGATTCATGAACCATCTATTTGTTAAAATACAATTATTGTATATGAATGATGTAGATATTTTTATGTGGTGTTTATTTATTTATTAAACGAGTAATGAAAGGGTAACTTGTATTGGATTAAATTTAATCAACTTATCACACTTATTTCTTACATATTAACTTATCTTCTTCAAAGAAAATATACGTATTTGGGATAAAGTTTCTTTGTCTTGATTTACAGAAAGGTCTTTTTGTATCATAGTATCGGGGTCCATACGGTTTGAGAAAGTTTGTGAAAACTGACTTGATTTTTTTCAAGTTTCGGAAAAGTAAAATTACTGTAATTACTCTAGTGGTCTCCCTTTGTATAGAGAACTTAAAGTGTTTGAATATGCACATAATTGACGTGGTTGCCTCTACTGTACAGAACCATCTGTGTTTGACTGAACGTATACTTACTTTGGTGGTCTCCCCTGTATAGAATATTCTGTGTTTGACTAAACGTATATTTACTTTGGTGGTCTCTCCTGTATAGAACATTCTGTGTTTGACTGAACGTATACTTACTTTGGTGGTCTCTCCTGTATAGAACATTCTGTGTTTGACTAAACGTATACTTACTTTGGTGGTCTCCCCTGTAGCGAAAACTGTGTGAATCGAATCTTGACCCTCTCGTTGCTGTTGGCAATGAACTTGTACTTGCACTTGACGCCGTGGGGGTAGTTGCTGGGGAAGCCAGGGGACTGGAACACGCCCACTTTGTTCTTCAGGGTGTAGCTTGAGTATACCCTGTCGCAGTCTGTGGAGAAACACGTGGCGTGGTCTTCAATACACTGGACAGTGGACATTAGATATTGTGGTAATTAGATTGTGTAGATACACACAGTGTGGTTAATGCATCATTCATTAAACATTATGTTGTGATTATTAGGTTGTGGTTATGGGGCCAACACACTGGACTGTGGTAATTAGTTTGTGTGGTTGTAGATATACACGCAGTGTGGTTAGTGCATCATTATTCATCATATTGTGATCATCAGGGTGTGGTTATGGGATTAATACACTGGACTGTGGTCATTAGTTTGTGTGGTTGTAGATATACACGCAGTGTGGTTAGTGCATCATTATTCATCATATTGTGATCATCAGGGTGTGGTTATGGGATTAACACACTGGACTGTAGTCATTAGTTTGTGTGGTTGTAGATATACACGCAGTGTGGTTAGTGCATCATTATTCATCATATTGTGATCATCAGGGTGTGGTTATGGGATTAATACACTGGACTGTGGTCATTAGTTTGTGTGGTTGTAGATATAGGCCTACACGCAGTGTGGTTAGTGCATCATTATTCATCATATTGTGATCATCAGGGTGTGGTTATGGGATTAATACACTGGACTGTGGTCATTAGTTTGTGTGGTTGTAGATATACACGCAGTGTGGTTAGTGCATCATTATTCATCATATTGTGATCATCAGGGTGTGGTTATGGGATTAATACACTGGACTGTGGTCATTAGTTTGTGTGGTTGTAGATATACACGCAGTGTGGTTAATGCATCATTCATTATGCATCATGTTGTGATGATTGGGGTGTGCTTATGGGCTCAACACACGAGACTGTGGTAATTAGTTTATGTGGCTGTGAATAAGCACAACGAGTGGTTAATGCATCATTATTCATCCTATTGTGACCATTACGGTATTGTAACGTTACTAGAGGTGGGTAGATGGGGCTGCCGCCTCCAGGCGCCCAAGTTTGGTCAGGCACTAAACTAACACTTTCTTAAATCCAATATACGTTTTCCTACTAGTTAAGCAAAACTAAACATTTTAAAAAGGCGCCGATTTCGATCCACGCTGCAGGCGCCATTTCTTCCTAGTTACGCCGCTGGTGGTCATTATGATGGGGTTGGTAAAAAGTAAGATATACTATATAGTTGTATGTGAATTATTTGATAAGTTTGATAATTACAAGAACATTGGGATAATTAAAACCAATTCGAGGGACTTCTTGTAAATAATTTTGAAGCCTCACTAGTTTCAATAACGCATTAAAGAAGACATAACTAGTGATAGTACAATGAAGTTGTAGGAAGTTCTCTAGTGGTCCTATTGTGTATTATTATGTGTATACGTTATATATGT
The DNA here is from genome assembly GCA_949126835.1 of Anisus vortex. Taxonomy (NCBI): domain Eukaryota; kingdom Metazoa; phylum Mollusca; class Gastropoda; family Planorbidae; genus Anisus; species Anisus vortex. The sequence goes on along the minus strand of OX421497.1, from coordinate 39,229,077 downwards.
ACGGTTGACATTTAAATTTAAGGCAGACTATCAAAAAATAATTAGATGTAATTGGTTAACTGACACTGTGGTGTCCTTTGCTTCTGGCGTGGATTTTGTTTGTAAATCTTACATAATATTAATATAATATGTGTATGAAAGATATATTGAGAGACAGAGAGAGAGAGAGAGAGGGAGAGAGAGAAAGTGAGAGAGATCTAATGAAAGAGAGAGAGACGGATTCTGATAGTAAGAGACAGAAGAGAAATAGCTAATCTAAAAGGTGTATAAGACTGTTGAGACATATCAAATGCTAGTTTTATTGATAAAAGCATACGAGATGATCATGTGGTTAGCACAACGCCTGCATGCACTTGAAAATTGACCAAGTTGAGCAGCCATTAAAGATTCAAGGACAACCTTAACATCCCCCGGAGGAAGGGGCGGTAATCGTCACTAAAGAAAGAGAATGATGCAGTAAAAAAGATGACTGATGACTTCAGAACTATTAAATTATCTATGTTATAACGAAAGCAAAAAAAAAAATTGCCAGGGGAGATAATTTTAAAGCTCTGGAAATAAAAGGGAGGGATAAAACCGTACAAAATCTCATCTAGTACACAAGGACACACAGATATGGACACACATACACACAAGGGATGTTAAATCAGTGTCTCTCTGGGCATATTCCAATTTCAACTAAAAGTCAATACAGTCCCGATTATTGCCGAGGCGCAAGTAAAAGTAAGTAGCAGTAAAGTACCATTCGGACCAAAAATTGATCATAGGGCTGGTGAAGCAGCGTTCGCCAGTTTCTGTGGCCACGGCATACTAGGGGATGTGTAGCCAGTACAATGTACAGCCGTTTTTTTTACTTTACCCCCAACTAATGTCAGGTACCCATCAGACTCATGGACACCCTCAAGTCCCGGGAAAAGATTCTAGCCTCCACCAGGATTCGAACCCAGAACCTTCGGATCGCTAGTTGAACGCTGCCGCTCGGCAACCGTGTCCCATGCTGAGGCGGGGGGGGGGGGGGGGCTCCTTATCTTTTATTTTTCTCTTCCTCCCTGCACCATTGTACGGGTTGTTTTTGTTTTTAAGTAACTTCGCCCCCCACCCCTCAGACACATACACACACCTTAGTAAAGATATTTATCCGTGACTGTATTAAAAAGAAAATATTTAAAAAAAAAAAGGCTGTTTGATGATATTTTCCGCTGTTAAGAAACTATAAAAAAAAATTTGTAGCCTATCTGCAGGGCCACCAGCCAGTAGGGTGTATATAGAACATGTTAGGAACCGCTGTGTCTGTGGGTTCAGACTTGTTTTCAATACTAGTGCACGAAGGTAATGAAGAGAGTGGGGGAAGGGTGGGGGAGACAAGGAGGCATAGAGGTTGTTTTTTTGAGAGTGAGAGAGACAAATATGGGTGATAGAGTAAGGGAGACGGAGAAGGGTAGAGGGTTTGAGAGTAAGAGAGAGCGAGAGAAAGAGAGAGAGTGTGTGTATGTGTTAGGTATTATAGTGAAAAAATTCACGGATGGAAGAGAAATAGATATGGCGAAGGATAAGCTTAGAGAGATGGAGAGTGAGAGAAAATAAAACAAGTGTTTGAGAGGCAAAGAGGAAAATAGAGAGATAGAAGAAGCAGAGTGAGAGAGACTGATAGAAAGAGTGTGAGGGAGACGAAAAAAGTGAGAGAAGACTGAGAGAAAAAGAGAAGAGAGAGAAGGAAAGTAAGATAAAGAGAAGGGAAAGGGAGACGGTAGGAAAGTAAGACCGTAGGAATGAGTGTGAATGAATAGAAAGAGTTTGACTAGTGAGTACCAAGTCTAAAGTCCGCCACTACTGTGTGTATGTACTGTGTGTATGTCCTTGTGTTTAAGTAAACATCATCTTTCCACTAGTCCATTCAGATTAAAGATTCAGTTGCATCCTTCGGGACAGCTGACAATAGATGGGGAGGGGGGGGGCGGGGGAGAGAACTCATGAAAACAAAATCATTAATTCGCCGGAGGGCAAAGGGAACTCATCCAGCCCGTGTTTAAACATATACAGTATCCTCATGATTGCCTCCCTTAGGATAAAAACTAAAACGCCAACGTATTCCGCTTCGGTGTGTCTATTGAATTTCTGTAGTATATTTTCTAAACGTCAACGTTCGTGTAAATGTTTAATAAGATTTTTATCTCCATTAGCGTGGGAGGGCAATAAGCGTTTCTTAAGGCATTGAAAAGAAGGGACTGCAGTATTGGGTGTTTATTTTGTTTATCAACGTAGGCCTATAGGCCTAGTTTATTTGTAGGTTTAAACCAGGTTACGTATTTTAAAACCTGGTTGTTTTGTAAGATTTATATTTGTGGGGCAAATATAACATTAAAAAAAATAGATTTCAGATTTTGATTCAGAAATTGTCGTTTTAATCATGCGCCGAAATGCCAGGAATTAGAGATTAGGGATCGGCAACTTACGGCACGCGTTTCAGACTTGGCCCGCCGTGGGATTTCCGTGGCACGCGGAAGAGGCCTTTAAAAGTCTATTCAAGTCTCTTCTACATGAAATTTAGTGCTACAGCAGGATGACGTCTAGGCTTTTGGCACGCTGGATGAATTAGTGTGCCAACAGCCTGAAAGTCAACCTGCTCTATTTAATTAAAAAAAAAATGTTATTTAAGAAACATTTTGTAGAGCAGTAGCAAGACATTTGTAGAGTAGTAGCAAGGCAAAGGACAAAAACAAAGGAGCTTTGTAGAGAAAATCATTAAAGCGTTTATATTTAATTTAAAAAAAATTAACGTGTTATCCTTTTTATTTGCATTTACACCAAATACAAAATTTCATATATAAATTTCACAATTATGGCTAGATCTAATTAT